>CABHPR010111139.1:0-12515 GCA_902168415.1 Peromyscus melanophrys
TTCCTTAAGAAAACAATAATTAGTAAAATATAAACTCAAAATTTGCACAACTCAAAGAGCTCATGTTTTCACAGCTGCCGTTAAACTAGTCAAAAACTCTCCTCACTCAGGGAATGGGGACAGCAATTAACTGTCTATTGACTCAGGAGAGCTTGTTCCAGCTATGGATTTAATTCATTAGGCTCAGTGTTGTCTTCAACTGCCCTGCATTACTGTTTTCCTGATGTGTGGGTAGCTACCCTACCTTTGCATGCACTCTGTTTTAAATTTTCTCTATATTTGGTTTCTGACTTATAACAATTTTTTTCTGTTTGCTTTCTAATATGGCATTGCCTGCCTGATATGCCAACCATCTTAGGCCAAGTCCCTTTCTCTGATTCTATCATTTGTTCAACTTGAATTCAATGTGGCACAAACTTTCCTTTTACTTTATGGCAACGTATTCTTTGGCTTACTCACTGAGTATGCAATTAATAAGATCATCATCTTAAGAAATAAGCCCTTTCTGTCTATTGTGTCTAATTTCTAGGAATGAGAAAAGTGTGTTTCCTCACCATGAGTTATCTCATATCTCTAATTGGAGACAAATAGAGAGAGCACGATTTTCTAAAACCTTACTAATATGTTAATACACACTGATTCAGTATAATGCAAGATCTTATCTTCCGTAAAGCTGTGTGATGTTACTGTGAGGACTAACTTCCAGAAACCATGTCTTATGTCGTGCTTTCACATTCTTTCCATTCACTGATTCTCGGGAGTTGTCTTTGTGAAAACTATGAGGTCTCCTTCTGCAATTTGCAGACTCTACTGAGACCCTCACTTGATTTTTCTCCACAGAGTGTCATTTGGATTTTTCATTCATTACATGTTTTCAAATCCTTAAAGACAAAAATTTTGTCTATTCAATTTGTCGGTGGATCTTTAGTTCCTAGAAGAAATTCTATCTTGGTCACTAGTGAATGTTTATTTAAATTATTACATAATAAACATATTACACCAATATTATTGTTCATGAATTGGAAGTCATGATGGTAAGTAAAATAAGACAGGCACAGAAAGACAAATACTGCTTTTTCTCACTTATATGTAGAATTTTCAAATGTTGATCTTATTTATAGAAACCAAAAGTTGGACAGTGGTTACCAGATGGTGAGGGGTCAAGGAAAGAAAGGGTCAACCTTGGTTATTAATAGATACTAAGTGACAGGAGAAGTAAGGTGAGTGTAATTATAGTATACTATGTATTTCATGAAAAGTTAGGAGAAAAGACTTTGAATCTTGGTACCACAGAAAAGGTAAATGGTTGTGGACATACATATTTCACCATCATTTCGCCATTACACCATATGCACATATATCAAAACTTCACAGGTACCAAATAAATATGTATAATTTAAAATAAAAATAGTTTTTAAAAGAACATTGATATTAAAATATAAGACCTTTAATTTTATTCTAACTCATTTCATGAACAAATGAACCCAACTCAAAGCTCATTAGTAGTCTCCCTCTCTTTCACACACATAAGGGTTATTACAATAATATAAGTACACAATACTGTGTGACTATCCAGCGTATTTGAAAGTGTTGAATTAGTCCTTCTTCAAAAGACAATGACAGTATAACTTTGCATCAGAACTTGAGATGCAGAAAATATGCCACTTCCTTCCTGTTTTGACTTAACTCCTTCTTCCTTCAAGAAGAAGTTCAAGTTTTGTAATTGACTACACTATTCTCCTTGATTGTAATTCAATGCAAAAGTGAATACACTTGGCTTCCTTTTAATTGTTCCTTTGTTAGAAGATAATACTAGTATCTCTACTATAATTATGTGGATAAAAGGAGACTCGTTCAGCAGGAGTGACCATAGAACAGTTAGCAGGCCACAGAAATCCCAAGCCTAGCATCTGAGTTTTGCACAGGAAGTCAGGAACCAAAGAAATTCAGTGAGTTTTCCAAAGAGGCTAGAAAAGGGTAGAGATAAGACCATGACCTAAGTCTTCAGACAGTTAAGAAGGCTTTTGTTTTAACCACATGAGAGTGCTCAATTAAATGTGCTTAGAGATAATTTGACAAAGTAATTTCACATAAACTCACAGCATTGTTATAGCTCAGCTTCTTATATAAACTGGATATTCCAATGAAGTCATAGAAAATGATCTCATTCTCACATGGCTGTCTAAAGCCTGCAAAGTAGAAGCTACTCTTTGGGAGGGTAGATGTCATTCCACAATGACAGAGACTTCTGCTTCTGTCTTTCCTGAAAGTCAGGAATGTCACTTCCACCAAATGAAAAGAAGGAGCTATTATTAAACCAATAAATTTTCTTAAACACATCAAAGAGCTTAGATGGTATAGCAAACAGTAGCCCTGACTATGACAGAATCAGATGCCAACAACTCATGAGATAATAGCCATGTGGAGTCACTTTAATACCAGACACACAATATAAAAACTGATAAAAATTTTTAATGGATGGCTAGATGGTGAATGTTAAATAGCATGAAGGTACAGACATGCTAGATTTGGAGTTTAAAATGAACAGTTAAAATGAGTCATCAGTCACTGGATTTCTGTTGAAAGGCCCAAGAACAACAATAGGAGCAATGAAAAGAGAGAAACATATCTTGGGAATCAGTGAGCACTGTGGGGAAAATGGTGATCACTACTATAAGAATGGCTGTAGGAGTGGGCCGTGTTCCCCAGGGAGCACTAATAAGGATATCAAACTCTATGGACAAAGAGCACCTCCCCATACCACTGACAGACACAGTATAAAAGAAGAATGGGAGAAAAGTAAGTGTGGTGGTTTGAAAGAAAACAGCTCCCAAAGGGAGTGGCACTAATAGGAGGTGTGGCCTTGTTGGAGGAAGTGTGGTATTGTTGGAGCAAGTATGTCACTGTGGCCTTTGGGGTCTCAGATGTGCTCATGCCCAGTGAGACAGCCCACTTCCTGTTGCCCGCAAATCAAAATGTAGGGCACTTGGCTACTTCTCCAGCACCATGATGAAAATGGACTAAACCTCTGAGAGTGGAAGCCATCCCAATTAAATGTTTTTCCTTTATAAGAGTTGCCGTGGCCGGGCGGTGGTGGCGCACGCCTTTAATCCCAGCACTTGGGAGGCAGAGCCAGGTGGATCTCTGTGAGTTCGAGGCCAGCCTGGGCTACCAAGTGAGTTCCAGGAAAGGCACAAAGCTACACAGAGAAACCCTGTCTCAAAAAACCAAAAAAAAAATAAAAAAAAAAAATAGAGGTGCCGTGAGCCGGGCAGTAGTGGCGCACGCCTTTAATCCCAGCACTCGGGAGGCAGAGACAGGCGGATCTCTGTGAGTTCGAGGCCAGCCTGGGCTACCAAGTGAGCTCCAGGAGAGGCTCAAAGTTACACAGAGAAACCCTGTCTCGAAAAACCAAAAAAATAAATAAATAAATAAATAAATAAATAAATAAATAAATAAATAAACAAACAAATAAATAAAAGAGTTGCCATGATCATGGAGTCTCTTCACAGCAATAGAAACCCTAAGACAGCAATTATTATTCCCAAGTTAATATCATAGATATTCTACCATGTATAACAAGACATAGCCTTACTGAGGAAAGGTCACCTCCTGAGACTGAGGCTGGACCAGAAAAATCAAGAGGCATTTTATTCCAAGTGGCTAGGCAAGAAAGCACAAAGGAGTAACCAAAACAAATCTACTATAAGAAGAAGGTCAATAGCTGAGAGAAATTTCTATGAGTCTAAAGGGTACATGGAAAGCTAACGTTGTGTGTGACCCGGGAACACTCAGTAAAAAGCTCCAGCCATCTAGCTTCTACCCTAAGTACAAAATGAAGATTAATCATGTCAACTGCAAAATCAGAATTCAGTTCAACTACTGACTGACTGATGGATTAACATTATATCACAGGAGCCTAACAGATATATATAATCCAGAGATATTTTGCTTACCTCAGTCTCCACTGTAGTATGCAAATTATCTAGTATTTAATCAAAAGTAACACCGCATACACACACACACACACACACACACACACACACGCACGCGTGCGCACGCGCGCGCACACACACACACGCACACACATACAACATATATACAACCCACAATCAAGAATAAAAGGAATGCAGAAAAACCAAACTCAGGGAGGAACAATATGTTTGAACTATTAAACACGACATTTGAAAGACCAGAGGTTGGAGAGATGCCTCAGCAGTTAAGGTAACATACTGCTGTTCCAGAGAACTTGAATTCAGCTCCCAGCATCCATATGGTGGCAAATAACCATCTAGAACTCTGGTTCCAGGGAACCAATACCCTCTTCTAGCCTCCACAGGCATTATGTAGTGTAGTATATATGTATATGTATATGCATGTGTGTGTGAAAAAACATATATATATAATAAACAAAATCTTAATAGAATAATTAGTAACATAATAACCTATTATTAATAGGCAATTACAATAGGTGGTAGAAACATACCTCATCTCATTTTACACGCTGTTACTGTGTTTTATGGGCACTGTGAGGTTCTATCTTGCTTTGTGTCTTAATAAACTGAAGGCCTGGAACAACTCTGTGCTGATAAAAATCTGTCAACACTGTTTCTCCAGCAGCTCCACTGACCACTAGCATCATTAGCAACAAGGTATGGGGTTTTTTTGTTTGTTTATTTTTTACTTCTTTTTTATTATTTATTTACTTATTTGAGACAGGGTTTCTCTGTGTAGCTTTGTGCCTTTCCTGGAACTCACTTGGTAGCCCAGGCTGGCCTTGAACTCACAGAGATCTGCCTGGCTCTGCCTCCCGAGTGCTGGGATTAAAGGCTTGTGCCACCACCGCCCAGCCGTAACAAGGTATGTTTTAAGTAAGGAATACAGACTGTTTAAAACAATGCTATCACATATTTCACACATTGCAGTGTAGGATAAGCATAACGTTTATGTGCCCAGAGAAACCAAATATTCATGTGATTCACTTTGTTGTGTTATTCCCTTTACTGCAGTGGGCTGGAACTCAACACACAGAATTTCCAAGGCAAATCAGCAGACAAGTTAAACGGAAATTCTATCAGAAACAGAAGAGTCAACAAAATTTACATGTTAGGCATTGAGAAAAGACAGGAACCATGATTTTGAATGCCTTCCATGGGCTCATGAGCAAACTCATACAACCAAGGCGGGGAAAATCCACAAATTTGTAAGTACGAATTCAGTAGAAAGCATACAACTGAAAAAGAAAGAAAACTAAGAAAGCTTCTAAAAGCTGAGGCAAAGTATCAGACATCCATTTGATGGAAGAGAACACGGGAGGACGAATTACACAAAAGAGGCACGGCCGAACACGGCCTCAAGAGAATCCTAGAAAATTGCTGCCAAACAGACACATATTAAAACAGACAAACATGAAAACCTTCATATTAAAACTACTGTAAAGCATATTTAATCCATCCATAATAATAAAAACACAGAAGGAAAATACGTACAATTGCCAAGTCAAAGACAGACCGCTTACAATTTTTTTCATTTTACAGTAGTGCAAAAGTAACACAGGATCAGTAGGGACTAACTGCAGCCTTGAGTTTTAATCTCTTGTCAGGCTGAGGAGCCTGTCTCATAGTGTCCGTCAATGTCAACAAGATGTCCTTCATTCTCGTGATGGCAAGGGTAAACAGCGATAACTAAAGGGCACGGTGTCACCAGCATTTCTTAGACACAGGTTTTAATTAGTTCTATGAAGTAATTGATAATTAATTTCAAAATGGGTTTTGTGTGAGATGAATTTGCACTACTCTATGATAACGTGTTTTTAGTAGTGTGGTAAAGGAGACTAACCTTTGATGTGCAAGATATATTAAATGCATTTTTGGATTTATAGGATTTTCAGCTAACAATGCGTTTACCAGGACATCTCATCACTATGAAATAGAACTTCTACAAAAGGATACAACAGACTTTTGTGTTAAATGCTATGTAAGTTAAAACTCAATAACTACTTAACTGGAAATAATTTTAAATTTACTGAGTATGCCCTTCATCACTAAATATCTCTTTAGTTATAAATTTTAAAATATTCTGGTTTTTTTTTTGGAAAAGGTCTTATACCACTGAAGTAAAATAAAGTAAAAAATAAAACACAAATTATTAGATATGATTTATTGATTTATTTAGTGATTTATGTAAAGCACTGCTTGTACTGCCTGTTTGCCAAGCATGACTTCACTTGCTACCTGAAACATAATGACCTAAAGAAATAGCTGGAACAGTGGGTCTTTGCCGTTAACAACCTGCTGACTGCCACATAAGGCTCTGTGAATTCTTGATTGCTTCCATGGCACCTTGTGATTTCAGAGTATAAAATGAGACTACAAAGTGGACCTGGGATAGAAGTCTTTCAGGAGCTGTCCCGGCTTCAGTCCCCTGGTAACAACTCTTCTCTTCCACTCTCATTGGTGTCAGGGTGCTATCCCACAAAGATTCCCACAACACCACAACCAGTGCCTCCTAGAATTCACTATGTAGCCACACATTTGTCCCAGACTCAGAAATGTTGCTGTCTTCACCTCCAGAGTGCTGGGATTACAGGCAGGAACCCCCACACTCACTTCTATATAAATGAAGTTAGAGGATTCATTACCAAAGCATCTCCAGAGAAACCTACATCACATTTTTGAGAACAATTTGAATAAATACTGTAGAATTTAAATACAAAAAAATGCTGACTCTTCTTATTTGATTAAGGTAAAGGAAGAAATGTATTTTAGAGACACACAATTTACAAAACTAAAATGGATCCTAAAGATAATGAAAATAAAGAAAAAGTGGCAATTGGAGATGGAGAGATAGTTCAGCTGCTGAAGCGCTTACATTGCAAATGTGAGGACCCAAGTACAATCCTCAGCAGCCACATAATGGAGCGGCCCCACATTCCCAGCAATGGAGAAGTGGAAGCAGGGATGTTTGGACTACTCAGCTAGTTCCAGGCCAGTAAAAGACAGTCTGGAAAGCACAGGGACAACACCTGAGGTTGCCCTCTGCCTCCGGCCTCCACACTCACATAAACACTTCCTACACACACACACACACAGAGAGAGAGAGAGAGAGAGAGAGAGAGAGAGAGAGAGAGAGAGAGACAGAGACAGAGAGAGAGACAGAGACAGAGAGAGAGAGAGAGCTATAGGCAACCAAAGCAAAATAAACTAAAGTTATTAACTTGTATTTGAAACTAAAAGGCATTAATTGAAGACGGATTATAAAATAAGATACATTTTATAAACTCCAGGGAAACCACTACAGCACTTTGAATTGGGTGTAAAATAATGAATTAGCATCAAAGATAGAAGAGTCACATAAATAATCCAAAAGTAGGTGGCAAAACACAGAAGGAAAAGAAGTAAAACGCGATTGGATCAAGTGGGAAACAACTAGAAAGATGATCCCTTGTCATTCTGAGTTATTTTAAATAGAACACAGGTGAAAGAAAGGTTTTGGTCATGAATATGCTTCATCCAATAAATACAATATCTAAAAAGTTACAAAAACATAACTTAGAAACAAAACACGTAAATGCATATTCAACCCTCAGTAAATCTAACTGAAACACAACTATAAAATAAATTCTCCCACAGTGTTAATATCAGATATTTGTGACACACATTCAGGTTGGAAGCCAAAAACATATGACACTCTGCAACTTCTTCTAGGTTCAACAACTAGATTTTATCTCTCCCTTCCCCTGTAAGCTCACAGAGCTACATCAGCCCTCCTCTTTTGTAGCCCTAGCTGGCTTCAAACTCACAGAGACAGAGATGGGTCTGCCTTTGCGTCCCAAGCGCTAGGGTCAAAATGTGCATCACCATGCCCTGCCTTCAGGATGGTTTTCAAATTACCTTCATAGTTAGGTGGAGGCCTTTGACTAAGTATTGCCAGTGAAACAAGGCGTGTCCCTTATGGTTGCAAGCCCCTACTCTTTAAAGAATCAAAAAGCCCCTTTTTTCCTCTTTTACAGCATAAAGCAATGCTGGAGATGATGCATAGAGATGATAGCATATTCATGCAACCCAGTTCTTGAAAGAAGAATCACAAGGAAGTGCCATAGTGACCTACTAACACATGAAAAAAACAGCAAAACAAAGAGCACTCTGTTACTCAACCTAGAACCAAGATTTGGGTAAACAGGAACCTTGGGCCACATCAGGACAGTTGTCTGTTGCTTAAGTTTTCCTGCCTGGCCCACAATCAGGATAAATCTCTCTCACCCGCCAGTCCCGCAGCCGCTCAGACCCAACCAAGTAAACACAGAGACTTATATTGCTTACAAACTGTATGGCCGTGGCAGGCTTCTTGCTAACTGTCCTTACATCTTAAATTAATCCATTTCTATAAATCTATACCTTGCCACGTGGCTCGTGGCTAACCGGCATCTTTACATGCTGCTTGTCCTGGCGGCGGCTAGCTGTACCTCCTTCCACCTTCCTGTTCTTTTCTCCTCTCTGTTAGTCCCACCTATACTTCCTGCCTAGCCACTGGCCAATCAGTGTTTTATTTATTGACCAATCAGAGCAACACATTTGCCATACAGAACATCCCACAGCAGCTGCCTGTTTTGATAAATGGGTAGTATTGAATACATTTGTTTTGTATACCATCTAGGATGCATCTAGACTGTACTGGCAAAGCCAAGTGGTGACAACAGGTGCTGTAAGGTTGCAAATAAAGACGTACTTGTCATCTGGCCCATTAAAACACAGCTTCAGCTAGGGTAAGGGTAATAAAATATGTGTAGGAAAGAAAATTTAAGGAAAGTCCTAGAGGGCAAACTTAACATTAGTGCCTAGTATTGGGAACACCAATTCTGAAGCAAAATATGGATATAAAACAGAAGAATGAGTTGTATAAACTACATTTAATACTATATAGGCTATCACAAGGATAAATCATCATATGGTACAAGCAAGCATTGTATTTAGGTTTTAATGTTATTTATTATGAATCATGATATTACTTTGCTTAATATTATCAAGGTATATCATAAGCATTTATGAGAATATCACAATCAAACCCATTTTAATACAATTAACATATACTAGTAATAAAATTACTACCTAGACTCACTAAATAATATACATGGTTACCTTCATGCTTCATTCATATCTGAAGTATTTTAAAATAACTTCATAACAAATTGTTCAATATTATAATGTGCTCCTTTTCCAGCAGGTGTAATGGTGGAATATACTGAGTTTATCCTCCAGAACCACTGAATCTACATATTATACCATAAAGACAACTTAAAAAATGGACACTTGGCACTACAAGGAAATGATGCCTCATTAGGCAAGAATTTATTGCATCCATGCCATCTGAGAGGCAGCATTTGACAAATTAATTATATCTCCCCTTAACAAGCACCTCTGCTCAAATCCCTGTGGCATGTCCAAAGAGAATAGGTCTCTGGCAACAGTCACATTGCCGGTAATAAACCCTAACATATTCCTCTGTAGCCTCATTTTGCTTTGAGAGTATAGCACAAGAAATATGGCAAAACTTTTCCCTTATGGTCTATTTACTAAATTGCTTCTAGGGTGTTTAGTGTTGTTTGTTTGTTTGTTTGTTTGTTTGTTTGTTTGTTTGCTGTGAGTTTTATTGGTTTGGGTTTGGGGATTTGAGAACAGGGTCTCATTAAATCCCAGGCTTGCTTCAAATTTTCTGTCACCAAGTGTAAGGTTTACAAGAGAACAAGACCACCAGAATTGTATTGAAGCCAAAGAATGAAGCTTTATTGAGGTACAGATTGCCAGGGTGTCTCCAAGAGAAGGGAAAGCATCAGGGCCAAAAAGGAGTTTGGGCTTTCATAGGATAGTTTAAGTCAGGTGGGAGAGAGTGGGAAACTGCTGCAAACAAAGGAACTGTTGTAAGCTGAAAGAGGACCTCTGGTCATTAAGATAAAAGGATGCTGTGGGGGTTAAGATAACAGGATGCTGTTGTCAGGCTGCTCTCAGAAAGATAAAGGTCAGATTCCTGAGATGTGCAGAACATGCAGTTTCTATTTCCCTTAAGGGGCTGGTTTCCTCTTGGCCAGGGACTTAGGCCAGGCTAATTGATTATAAAGGTGTTGATGGTCTCCTCTAGCTACTTTCTGCTGAACTGGGGCACCAAGTCTGGAGACGGAAAGGCTGGGCATGGCTTGTCCAAATCATAGAGTGCCCTCTGCTTCAGAAAAGCCTAAGGGATGATATGGGATGGAAGATAGACAGGTTAGGAAAAGTCTGTTAAAAGTTGAGGGGTGATTTGTTTAACTGGTTTAGAATGCATGTGTTGAGGCATAAGGCTAAGAGGCACACAGAATGTGCAGTATCTATTTCTCTGAAATGGTTGGTTCCCTGTTAGCCAGGTGTTGGGCCAGCCTAACACCAAGGATGGCCTAGAACTGCTGATTCCTCTGCCTCTACCTCCCTAAGACTGGGATTACAGGTGTATGTCACCAGAGCTGCCCGGGGTTTAAATAATGATAGTCAAAAGGGCAGATGTTTAGGACCCAGGTCATGGTGGATGTGATCTCCAATTTTTATATCTTCTGCATCGATTATTTGATGATCCCTCATTTCAAGGTCCATGGTAGATGTGCGTTTACCTGAGCTTAAGGATAATACTATAAGAAAGTTACTGTGAGTAAGGAGCAGAAGTTCCTAGATAAAGCCAGAACCCTTGGCAAATGTTTGAAATCAACCCTCCATCACTGCTCAGTAGTTCTTGACCCAGATGTCTGGGAATAGCCTGGAAGCAGGCAGAGGGATAATAGCATCTCACCTTCCAGGCCTGGATCTCCAGGACTCCCTGTGCTTCAAAGCCACACACAGCAGTGTCTTTCAAGACTTCACAGGCAAAAGCTAGACTTTAATTCATTCATTCATTCATTCATTCATTCATTCATTCATCATTTTATTGATTTATATTAATAATTTCTTTTTTTTCATTTTTCTTTATTAAGAGATTTTCTACTCACTCTACATACTGCCCACAGATCCCACCTCCTCCCTCCTCCCACCCCCAGCCCTCTCTCCCAAGCCACACCACATCTCCCAAATCAAGGTCTCCCATGGGGAGTCAGTGGAGCCCAGCACACTGAGCCTAGGCAGGTCCAAGCCCCTTCCCACCGCACCAAGGCTGCTTCTATAGCATTTCCTCTGTGATTAGAGCATTCCATCCTGCATGGCAGCTTTTTAAGACAAAAGATAAACAACTCAAAACAGCTTTAGGAAGTCCCTGAAACCAACCAGATTCACTAGGTCCCCTCCTTCCCAAGAGTAAACAATAAGAAGGCTGAGAGGCTGAGAGTCACTCTCAGACAAGCCGAGCTGCAAAGAAGAGTCTCAGACAAGACAATCAATCTGGAATGAAGCAGAAACCAGCTGAGCTGCTTGGAAGAGGTGTAGACCAACCAACTGAGCCACTCAGGAGGGATACTCTGCAACCTGCTGAGCCATCTGCACAGTGTGCTCCAGGTTTTCTAGCTTTTGTGAGCTGTCACTCATGCTTGGTGAGCTTTGGTGACACACCTTCCTTGAGCCCTGAGCTATCTTTGGGGATGCAGCTTGTCATTTTTGCTCCTTCAAATAACTCTTCACCCATATTCTTTTTTTTTTTTTTTTTTTTTTTTTTGTTTTTTTTTTTTTTTTTTGGTTTTTTTCAAGACAGGGTTTCTCTGTGTAGCTTTGCACCTTTCCTGGAACTCACTTGGTAGCCCAGGCTGGCCTCAAACTCACAAGGATCCACCTGCCTCTGCCTCCCGAGTGCTGGGATTAAAGGCGTGCGCCACCAATGCCCGGCCATATTCTTTTAAGTAACCCCAATAAAACTCATTGGCTCACCAAGTTGGACTTCGGTGATATCCGTACTTTGGTGTGTTGTGAGCTACCTAGCTGGCGTGAATAGATGTGTGTTTTGCATATCCCCAGGGAAACTTTTGTCATACAACATAAAAAGGACTTTTCTGTGCATTTTTATATGAAAGCCTGGGATAAAATCTTTGAAAGAGAAAAAGGTTAAGACATCATCCATATCTCTAGGAAGTCAAAGAGGAAGGAAATGATCCATCTCTTCAGCCTTGTTGCGTGTGGCCATTTCAATTTAATTCCACCACAGCTCTGTCATCTTACATTTAAAGTAACAGGGACTCAAAGAGTTATACATACAGAGTTGGAGTTTTCACATTAATAGAGATACATTTTTGTTCTACACCATTAAAATGTATTGGATAATAAACTCGCAAACTGCATCAATTCTATTGGCTATAATTTTTGCCAAGGAGTTATAATTTTCCTTGATGTGTTTTCATAGGCAAGAACAGATCCTCTTATTCCAAGTTTAATTAATAATATTAACTCTTGTACCATATACTACACATCACACAATTGATAGATGATGGATGGATAGGTTGATAGATAGAGATGATAGATAGATAGATAGATAGATAGATAGATAGATAGATAGATAGATAGATAGATAGATAG
>CABHPR010111141.1:0-22755 GCA_902168415.1 Peromyscus melanophrys
TATGTATGTATGTATGTATGTATGTATGTATGTGTACCATGAGCATACCTGGTGCCCAAAAAGCAGAAGATGATGTTGGGTCCCCTGGAACTGCAGTTACACACAGTTGTGAATGATCATGTCATGTGGATTCTGGGAATTTAACCCGGGTCCTCTGAAAGAGAAGTCACTGATTTTGTCCAATGAGCCATTTTTCCATTTTCTGTATATTACTTTTAATAATGTAGCTATTTAAACAATATTTATTCTGGTTATCTATGAACATAGAAAGTCTTTCCATCTTCAACTGTCTTCTCTAATTTCCTTCTTGACTACTTTATAGTTTTCACTATAGTTTCAACTATAGTTACATTTTGAACATTCACATATTGTTTGACCATTTCTATGAAATTTTTCAGTTTCACTATTTCATGATTCTTGCATCAATACTATATTATGCCGTTAGTCAAATGTCTTTTTTACTGTTTTTTTAATTAATTAGTTTTCACAGAACTTGCGATGAACATAGAGTCATATGCAAGTATTATATCATAAAGCTTTATCCATAGCCCTCTCTTTATTTTTTTATTTTTGAAGCAGGGTCTCATTACATTGCCCAGAGTCACTTTGAACCCACACTGTAGCCTCGGTTGGCTTTAAACTTGTGATCCTTCAGCCTGAGCTTCCTAATTAGCCAGGATTATAGCCACCAGTCCTAGCTGAGAATTCTTTTTGCTATTTAAAGTTCATGAATCTTTACAGAATCTATAATATATTTATTTATCCAAATTCTAGCACTTTCATTTGAGAAAAAACAAAGCAAACTACTAGAGTAATTTAGATTGGAATTGTAGCCAGTTTAAATATGAATTTAGGAGCTACTAGCTTCCTGATAAGTGTAGATTTTTTCTCTATAAATGTGTTTCTTTATGTATTCAGATTTTAATGGACAATTACTAAAACTTGATATTGCCTTTTTCATATAGTCCTTGTATTTTTCTGGTTTCTTTTTTGTTTACTTTTGAGATTGTAATTTCATTACATTTCCCCTTCCCTTTCTTCCCTACAAACCCTTTCATATACTCCGTTCAGCTCTCCTTCAAATTCATGACCTCTTTTTTCATTAATTGTTATTCCATGCATATATATCTTGGAATTATATTATATTATACATATATATATATATATATATATATATTTCTAAACATAACCTGCTAAGTCCATATAGTGTTACTTGTATGTATCTTTTCAGAGCTGGTTGTTTGGCACTGGACAATCAATTGATGTGCTCCTTCCTGGGGAGGACCACCTCTCCTACTCCCAGCTTTATTCAGTGTCCTGTAGTTTTTAGTGTAGGGTTGAGACTTGGTGGGCTTTTCCCCACCCAGTTTAGTCTGTCATTGGTGTCATCTTTGTTCAGCTCACATTTGGCAGTCATGTTGGTAAGACTTTATGAATAGAGCTTCTGATGTTATTAGGAGACACACTCTTACAACAAATGCACTGATCCTCTGACTCCTGCAATCTTTCTGCCCCCTCTTCCCTAATGTACTGTGAGCCAGAGGTTTATCCGTTGGGATTATGTCCCACAACTCCATATTTTGACTGGTTGTGATTTTCTTCATCTGTTGTAAAGAGAAGTTTCCTTGACAAGGGGTAAAGACTACACTTACCAGTGGGTATAAGGAAAAATGTTTATAGATTGTTGTTAGTGATTATACTGTTTTAGTAAATTAGTAGTTGTAGAGTCTCAATAACATGACTTCACTACCACTAAATAGTTAGTTAGGTCTCTAGTACCAGGCATGGTATACCTCTTGTTGAGAGGTCTTAAGTCCAATTAGAGAACAGTTGGATCAAGGTATGTATGACACTATTTTTTACAAATGCAATGAACAATTTATAATATTAATTTTTACATTTAATTTATGTGTGTATGCATATATGTGTGGATGTGCACATGCCAAGGCATACATGCAGAGACTGGAAGACAACTTAAGAGAGTTGTTTCTCTCCTTCCACCATGTGAGTTCCAGAAATCAAATTCAGATTATTGGGTTTGGCAATAAGTGTTTTTACCTACTGAGCTATTTTGCCATCCCTCATGACTCACTCTTTTGTGTTTTAAATTAGTTTATGTCTCTATAAATACAGACACATCTTAAGACTTCTGATAATTCTCCTGTTGGTCTTGGAACAAAGTCTAACAGTAGAGAACAGGGACTGAGAACATGTCATGCTGTGTAAAGTCCATAGGGTAAGCAACTGTTCTGAGTAATAGAAAATTGGAATTGTCAATTAAAATAATATTTGTAATCAATCAACAAACTAATAAATCATTAAAATTTTATGATACTTTACAGTTGTAATTTTTATCTAGCCTTCTTCTCTATTCTAATAAGGCATTACAGATTACATTTTTCATTAACATGGCTACAATAATGGTTCTTGAATGGCAACTAATAATGGCAGCTCTATGAACATACATAATTTGGGTCACATTTTTCAAAGAGCTTCCTCTTTTCAGAAATATTTCCCCTCTTCCTAAGAAGAAACATGAGTGCTTGTGAGAACAGAAAACACATTCCTTTGATGCAAACACTGAGCAGTTTTAACACAACTGAACTCCTGGAAATTAAAAACAAAACAATTCTTAGAATATTTTTCCCAGTTACTTGAAAAAAAAAAGCAGTTGGTGGACCAGTTAGCCCAATTCTCTTCTTCCCCAGTTGTACCCCGTCTATTTTCTGTTATCACTGCCTCCAGGGAAAACAATGTATGAAGTTAGTTTGTGAAGAAACTTACAACTTACCAGATGTCACACAATTTATATTCAGTGGATTTCTAAGGAACTCGGATCAGTTTATCACGACATGTTTTTAGAAGGTTTAGATTTTTGTAGAAGCTGTGAGCACTGTGATAGCTCAGGCTGGAGCAAGATATTTGCAGAAGGAACTAAGCTCATAGTAATACCTTCTGGTAAGTAACTTTTTTCTGCTTTATTCTATTATTCCAGTGATGGAAAGTATATATATATATATATATATATATATATATATATATATATATATATTTGTATAAAAAGACCAAAAACTACTATGAGATACTGTATCTGACTACAATGTTCTTAACCTGAGTCATTTTTCAGGACAGATTATTGGATATGACAGTAAAAACTACTTTGTAAATGATTTCTTCTCTCCATCCAGAAAACACTGAAACTCTGTGATTAGAATAGTTGCATATACAAAGGGGAAGTGGAAGTCATTCTGAGGATCATGTGCAAAGACTATTGGTGTAAATTATTGTTTCAGGATATTGTTGTAAAATGTCTTTTAAGTGAGTCTGAAAAATGGAGTTTTTCTCTGTTTTGAAATGCAACTAGTGCTACGTTCTCCAGACAAACTGGAAAATCATTATTATTGGTTTTGATCATAAATGATAGTAAGTTGCTGTAGAACATGAATGAATGCCCTTCTTATTTGTCTGACTCCTTGTAGGGTAGGTTATGACAAGTCACAATTTATGTCACTCTGATTCTTGAAATATCATCTGGAGATTTCTGTTAGAATTTGTAGTTTACACAAGCCACATCTGTCCAGGGTCCATGTAAAAAGCTCTTTATAGATCTGCATCTTTATTTGATTATTATTTCCCTCAAGGAAGCTTAGGATTGTCATATTGTCCGAAATTTTCATTTTCTGCATCTTGACTTTTTATAAGAACACATTAGTTGTCTAATTATTAGTAACTATGCCCAAATACATGATTATTGCTTTTATTTCTCTCTGAAAATTTCTCTTTGAAAAAGAAATCTCAATTAACTCTAAATTGCCTTCTAGGCTAAGAACTGATTTATAAATAACAACCCTTTAAGGGGGGAAATACGGAAACATCGGGAAAATCTTGAAAAAGTGAAATGAAACTTGTTAGCTTGTGTGAACATGGCACAAGCTTCAAGGCAGAGTGTGCTCAGTCCTTAGACTCGTGGTTACACTTAGATCTTCTGTGGCTTTGCTTGAGTTTTCTCTCCATTTAATACCAACAGAGCCAATTCTATATATTCATATAAATAGTAACAAAAATATTGTCAAGATTTTATATGTTCACAAGCTAAATTTCAGATGTTGAGTATTAGATGCAAATTCGTCCAAGAGTTCCACCCTGACACACAAGCCCATGCCTACAGGAATGTTTTCTTTATATTCTGCAGAGTACAGAAGGGAGAGAGGAGGGGTGCAGATGCTGCAAGCTCCAGCCTCAATATCCTCTGCATCCTCGGAATGGTTCCTGGTTTGACCATGATGTCCAGAGAGGTCAGGCTACTTGTCCACATCTGAGGAAACTGTGTTCTTCCTATGATGGCATAGGAGACATGAGTAAAGAGTTTAGAATAATTGAAGAACACAATTTTATGTTCAGAGGTTAAAATAAAATATAGTATAACACCTGTTTTACTGACTGATAATGAAGCATGCCAATTTTCAAATGTGGCAAATTTTCCACTGTAAAATTAGAGAAGTAGTTGGGGAGACGACTTGGTGGGTGCAGTGCTTGCGGCATAAATGTGAGGACCTGAGTTTCAATCCCCAGAATCAGTATAAAAGTCCACATATGCTCCTAAGGTAAGGCAGGACCCTGAGGCAGCGATAGCTCCAGAAGGCCACAGGCCTGCTACACTGGAATCTGGAATGGTAAATAACAATGAGATCTTGTCTGAAACAAAGTGGAAGATGAGGACTGAAGTAAGACTGTCTCTGACTACCACATTCAGGCAAGTGTGTTCCTGAACCCACACACAGGAATTTGCAGGTTCCACGTATACACACCATATACACACAGAAAGAAAGAAAAAAGAAAATTTGGGAAAAACATTTCAAAGCACATCTCCTTCAGAAGGAAAATGGATATTGAGTGGATATTGTCTCCAACATTCATTTTGAGAAATGAAAAGTGGCCATTAAACAAACCCACTGATACTACAGCTAAATTATAACATTTGATGTCACACACACACCCCGGGACTCAGTCTATGGGGTCAGGTGGACAACAGTGTCCTAAAATGGCTTTGAAGACCAGCCCCCCTGATATTTCTTCATTAGATTTTCAAGAAAGAGCCAAGCAAGCAACTTCAGAATAGCATTTGGCATGACTTACTGAAGTCGGATTGTACCCGAACTTTCAGTAAAAGATCTGATACCTGTGTGTTGTGTTTCTGAGTGGAGCACAGGCATTGTTTTAACATCAGAAACGAAGTGTTCCATGCATCGGCATACACTCTAGGCTTAATCACATCTCCCTTTGCTATCCTAGAGCAGCAGGTTTCTTGTGATGGTGAATTAGGGAGTCCGGGCACACCATAGGAAAGTAGACTGTAGATGATGGGCTCTTCTCATTTGACCTAGATTTAATTGCAAACCAAACCCTCCATTTCTATGACTAATAGCAAAGCTTTTCCCCATGGAATGACAATGTTTTGTTCCAGCACAAGTCATAGCAAAGTAAGTTGTTGTTGCTGGCAGTGATGACAGTAATAACCTCTGCATTTTTAGTCCTTTAAATCAGTTTTCTCATCTTGTTTCATTTCAGTTTCATTGTGGTAATGAGGCTGAATTGATTTTCAGTAACAGATAGGTTTTATGAAAAATAAAGCAGCTAAAACTTAGAAGTTGTTTGACTTGCTAAATCTCAGAACTCGTTATGACTCAGTTAAGTCAGGACCAAAGCCTCATCCTTGTAAGAATTCCAGACTATCATATTGCCTTTGTTATCTGAAGAATCAAGGGCTCTAAACTAATGTAATAGTTTTGATATGGGTTGAGTCACTGTGGAGTTCCTCCATGTTTGATAGAGGAGTGTATTGTGTTGTCATAGGTGGATAGTGAACAAATATATTTTCAAAGCAATTGAGGGAAGGCAAAGCATGGCCATAGTGGAGTGGAGGTGATAATGTTTAGAAAGAAGAGGGTTGTGAGAAAGATTTTCTGAAGCAATTACCAATGTTGATGCTGAAGAACACTGTGCAAACATCCAAGTAATGCTTGAAGACATTCAGACTTCTGTAAAGCATTCATATGTAATGTATGGACTTCATTATTAAATCATTTGACACCAATGTGAGGTTTATTATTACAGACAAGTCTATGAGCCGGGCAGTGGTGGCACATGCCTTTAATCCCAGCACTTGGGAGGCAGAGACAAGTGGATCTTTGTGAGTTCAAAGCCAGCCTGGTCTACAAAGCAAGTTCCAGGACAGCCAGGACTGCTACACAGAGATACCCTGTCTCAAAACAAAATAAAACAAAACAAAAAAACAAAAAACAAACAAGAAACCAGGCAAGTCTGTAATGGACTCAATACACAGTCGCCTTCCCTTTTCTCCAGGTCCAATGCACTGTGAACCAGTCTGGACTTTGAACTCAGACATGGGTCTCTGGCTTTTCCACTTATTTCTAGAGATCATGGGAGACTCTGTGCTCAGTTCCTAACAAGTAAGACAGATGAGGGTATGAGAACAGCAAGATTATGTGA
Organism: Peromyscus melanophrys; assembly: GCA_902168415.1. Taxonomy (NCBI): domain Eukaryota; kingdom Metazoa; phylum Chordata; class Mammalia; order Rodentia; family Cricetidae; genus Peromyscus; species Peromyscus melanophrys. The sequence continues at coordinate 6,511 of CABHPR010111141.1, forward strand.
AAACCGAAGTCGATAATGTGAATAAAGCATGTGGTACATTGTCCAAACCATAACAGACAAAAAAACCGTAGAGAGGACTGTCTATACCATGAAGAGGTGATTTGTTGTCATTATAGCCAATAACATTTATTATACAGCTAAGTTTTCTGGGAGACGCAACTGGACTTCTAACTGCTAAAATGGAAGTTAATCTTCATATTTATTTACATACACAAAATTCCCACCTGGAGGCATTTGCTTTTCTCTAGCAAGCTATTTCATCATTTGACAAGAAACATGACTCTAAATATATTTCTAAAGGATTTTTATTGTTATCTGTGTGGCAGTGGCCCACACCTTTAATCCCAGCACTCAGGAGGCAGAGGCAGGCAGATCTCCATTAGTTCAAGGCTAGCCTGGTCTACAGAAAGAGTTCCAGGACAGCCAGGGATACATAGCTACACAAAGAAACCCTTTCTCAAAAAAAAAACCCACAAAAAGAAGGATTTTTACTGTTAATCAATAAAAGTTTCAGTAGAAGTTGTCAAATGCTGTTTTGTTTCTAATTTTATAAGGTTTTTTTTTTTAAGTTTTGAGAATTTCATCATGAGGATTGTATTAACTTTCTTTCCACTTCACCCTCTTCCTCTTTGAACTCTTGCAACTGCCTGCCAAATTCATGACTCTTCCATAACTATTGTTATATAAATATATATGCTCACATATGTATATATAAATACAACCTGCTAAATCCATTTAATGTTTTATATAAATATGTATATGTGTTTATGTCTAACCACTTGGAATTACATGACCTATCTTGGGCCCATCCCTATAGAACACCGATTCTCTTTCTCTTAGCATCCATTCATTGTGTGTAGCTATTCTAGGAGTTTGGCCTTGTGAGATTTTCCCCACCCATGCTTGAACGTCAACTGGTGTTGTAACTGTGCACATCTTGTTTAGGTGACCATATTGTTAAGATTTCATGGATGCAAGTTCCTGTCATGTATAGAAGGCACTATCTAAAGAGAAGCCCCAGTCCTATGGCTCTTCGATTTTTCTGCCTCCTCTTCCACATAGATCTCTGAGCCTTGAGGGAATAGGCTGGATTTCAACATCCCCATTTAGAACTGAGTGTTCCAAAGTCTCTCACTTTGAACATTGTCCAGTTGTGAGTCTCTGTGTTAATTGCTATTTCAAGAAGAAACGTCTCTGATAAGGGTTGAGCAATGTACTGGTCTATGGGTATAGCATATGTCATTAGCAGTCATTTTATTGCTATGTTCCATTAGCAGAATTATAAGAGTATACCTTTTCCTGGTTTGTGACTTATCTAGTCTCAGGTGTTGGCCTCTTTAGCAGCATCAGGTATGGGTTACATCTCATGGAGTGGGCCTTAATCAAAAAATGATTGATTACGCAATAAAATGTTCTATAGTTTCGCCATTATATCTGGCAAACAGTTACTATTTTAGGCAGTAGTGTTTCTCCTCTAGTATCAGACAGAGTACCTTCTAGTACCACAAACACTAGTCAGAAGAGGTGAAGCTTTTAGTTGGCCTCAGTTTCTCCATCTTTAATGATACAAGTAAGCAATGTCTTCAGCAATAGGGCCTTAGCATCAGGTTATGGAGAGTAACCAGTAGCTTTGGTGATATCCTGTGATGTTTGAGGTGGGGGTCTGTAGGACCCCTTTGACTAATGCTCGCTAAGATATAACTCATTCCTGGCACTGGAGGTTTTGCTTGGTGGCATAAGACTTCTTGCTGAGGCATTCTCTTCCCCATTATATGGTAATTCCCTTTAAATTCCTTTCATATATGTATATATTTAGGAGTCTTCTACAGGTGTAGATTTCCACGTGATTTTTTGAAGGCTCTTTAGTGTTAGTTGTTCATACCCGTATTCCCTCCTTTACTCTGCCTTCCCATCCCCCTCCCTATTTAATCCTATTCTAGATTCCTCTTTATCTCTGTATAGCATTATATTCTATTTCTCCTTCCTTGGAAGATCCCCTCTCTCTCTGACCTCTTACTAGGAACTTATCTGTTGAGATAATTCAGACTGAAGCATCTTAATTCAACATACTAGGGATAATTCGGAGGTACAGCTACATGCCCAACTCCAAAACCCAGAGTGGTTCTCATGAGAGAGTAAAATGCTTTCTAAAAGTAGAGATCCACTAGTACATTACCTGATAACTTCAAAATTGAGAAGGGGATCTGCAATTGCAGCTAGCAGATCTACTTGATGGATCGTAATACACATGGAAGAATACTCCCATTACATAAGGGACTGCATATAGTTACAAAGAAAAATAGAAAGCCACCTCCTGACATCTATTCCACTGAGCTATAAGAAAAGCAGGGCACATTATAGAGTCAGCTAAATAAGCAGTGGGTTGCACTAAATTGCCAGAGAACAAAGTAACAAAGGAGGCAGGGGGAAGCATGTTAGAAATGACAAGAAACCTTCATCTGTACAATGACCATAGAAGTAATTTGGTCTCTTTCCCTCCCATCCATCCACCCAGATGAATGTATGCTTCACCCTAAGAAAACAAAGGTGATGTGAAGAAATAAATTATTCTTAACCATTCAATGTTTGAGTTTATGTAATAACTATTTTGAGTGACTGGATTTAGTTAATGCATGTGTATAATCCTAGCACTTGGGAGGCAGAGGCAGGAGGATCAGGATCGGGCAGACTAGGAGGAGACCATCTACAGGTACACAGAAAGTTTGGTACTACATTGGGCTACGTCTCAACAATAATAACTACTATCCTCATTATTATCATCTTTATTAATTTTCCATTTTATCTTACAGACAAAAACCTTGATGCAGACATTTCCCCCAAGCCTACCATTTTTCTTCCTTCTGTTGCTGAAACAAATCTCCATAAGGCTGGGACATACCTTTGTCTCCTTGAAAAATTCTTCCCTGACATTATAAGGGTATACTGGAAAGAAAAGGATGGTGATAAGATCCTGGAATCCCAGGAAGGGAATACACTGAAGACTAATGACACATACATGAAATTTAGCTGGCTTACCGTGACTGAAAAGTCAATGTATAAAGAGCACAGATGTATTGTCAAACATGAGAACAACAAAAAAGGAGTTGATCAAGAGATTTCCTTTCCTCCAATAAAGAAAGGTATGTGCATATATCCTTTTAAAAAGAGTTTTCTAGAAAAGGTGTTCGAAAATACCCAGTTTTTCTATGATGTCTTAATATAAACTAACATAAGACCTTTAACAGGGCCATTGCATTTATTTTACATTGTGCTTTACTAAAGTACTAAGATGGTAGAGGCTTTAGGAGAAAAGGTGAAAATTTGGCTTAAGCTTTTCTACATCTATTGTTATTAACCAAAGTATCCAGATCTGATTTTCTTTTTCTTTCTTTCCTTTTTCTTTCTTTGTTTCTTTGTTTCATTTCTTTCCTTCCTTCCTTCCTTCCTTCCTACCTTCCTTCCTTCCTTCCTTCCTTCCTTCCTTTCTTTCTTTCTTCCTTTCTTTCTTTCTTTCTTTCTTTCTTTCTTTCTTTCTTTCTTTCTTTCTTTCTTTCTTTCTTTCTTTCTTTCTTTTCTTCCTTCCCTTTCTCTCTTTCTCTTTCTTTCTTTCTTTCTTTTTTTCTTTCTTTCTTTCTTTCTTTCTTTCTTTCTTTCTTTCTTTCTTTCTTCTCTTTCTTTCTTCCTTCCCTTTCTTTTCTTCCTTCCCTTTCTTTTCTTCCTTCCCTTTCTTCCCGCTTTCCTTTCTTTCTTCTTTTCTTTCTTTCTTCTTTTCTTTCTTCCCTCTTTCTTTCTTCCCTCTTTCTTTCCTCTCTCTTTTCTCTCTTTTCTCTCTTTCTTTCTTTCTTTCTTTCTTCCTTCCTTCCTTCCTTCCTTCCTTCCTTCCTTCCTTCCTTCCTCCATCTATTTATTTTTCCTTCTTGGTAATTGTTAATTGTATTAAAACAAATGACTCATTAAAGCAACAGGCAGCTAAGTACATGATAAATGCTAAAATGGAGGTTCCACTTTTGATGACTTAATCAGGAATGTTCTACCAAGCAAGCAAAGTAATTTTCTTTTATTTTATTGTGTACAAAGTTCAATCCCAAAACACTGATACCTTAGAAACTGGTGCCTTAGTTAACAAAATATTCAAATGAAAGAGCCAAAGCTTGTCACAAAAAGAAGTGAACTTAGCAGCCTTGAAAATTTCAGATTTTTGTTGTTGTTGTATGTATCACTGTCATATAGAATATCACAGTTAAAGATGGAATGAGGATACTGTTTGCATGCATGCTTCATAATTAATGCATCTCTTGACATTTCAATGCATTCCAGAAAGCTCATATAGGCCTAAATAGGAATGTCGGTGGGTAGACCAGGATTAGTCAGTGTCCCAGCATGGAGGGGGTGTACAGTGAAGAATGCATACTCTTTCCAATTTATTCAGAATAATTCAGATGCAAGACCCCAAAGGATCCCCTTGATTCAGTGAGGTACACAGCTGCACATCCAGACAGAGGGTTGAATGTTCAGCGGGCCTACTGCTGGTCTTGCAATTTATTGTGTGTCATAACTGCTAGCATCGAACAATAGTCCTAAGGCCCAAGGACCTTCTGAACCTGTGAGGAATGAGCACATTTAAAACCTATGAGCCTCTTGCTGATCACTGTCTGGGTTTCTCCTCTGGGATTCCTAGTCACTACAATGATCAATGAACTTTGAGCAGTTGCTTTGGGAGGTACTTGATTTGGAAAGATATGGCTGTTTTTCTTTGAAGACTATTTTAGACAGTTTACTATATTTTGTAGGGTAAAAAACGAAAAAATATTCTTTTTGAATTTCTGCTTCTCTGTATACAGAAACATAACAAGTGAATGATGTGTACTGTTACATGTAGATATATACATATTCACAGAGAGAGAACTGTCAAATAATGTGCATATTAATTAACAAATTCTTGTTGTCTTTTCTTGTAGTTTCCATGAGTACTGAGCCTACAACTTGCTGGCATAAAAATGGTAGGTTTTAGTATCCTTGCCTTTGTATCACATTACAGCACTTTTCCATTGGTACATAACAATGTTTGAACTGTCTTGCATTAATTTAGAAATATCTAAATGTCTGGGCATTACAGAATAGACAGTGATATTTACAGCTAATGTGTCACTATACAGATATCACAGCAACATGGTGAACTATTAACTCAAATACAAGTGTACTTTAATGAGGGGTACAGTGATGTACTCTAACCTATTTTAACAAAGGAACTTATTGACTCATATGTCTACTATTTTTAACCACCAAAGAAAGCATAATAAAAGTTAAGTATATGTTTTTAAAGTCATCCAGTTACTCACTAGTTACTGGCAATGATAGATTTAGACAAACTGACTTCCAAATTCAATTCCCCTCTTAGTGGTTCTTTTGTGAATGGCGAGTGTTGTTTCAGGTTTGGGTGAGAAGAGCTGTTACTCGATGTAATTCCTCAGAGATTAATGCCTATTACTCCCTCCTCAGTAACATGTGCTATGCTGTCAAAAAAAGCCTGTGGAACTAATTAAAGGACTCTTTTAGATGTGCCTGTGCTACAGCTTCAGTTCACGAGCACCTCTGCCTACTACACCTACCTCCTCCTGCTCCTCAAGAGTGTGATGTACTTGGCCATGGTCAGCTTCTTTCTGTTTAGAAGAGCAGCCCTCTGTGGCAGTAAGAAGAGGTCCTAAGGAAGTGAATGGCGGTCCAAGTCAGCTACTTTTCATCCTTTACTGTCAAAAGGTGCCTTATGGGGGTCCACCTGGATTTCCTTGCTAACTTTGACCTCTGTAAAGTCACACGTATATCATTCTGTCACTGCATAAAAGTTTTCAAACTTTTCTAAGCAATTTGAGCAGCTTAACTCTAACTGAGCACACCCCCCTTCTGATTCCATCCTCTTCAAAAGTCCCCTCCCCCAAGAGCCTGAAGCATCACAGCTCTAATACACATAGTTTGCAGCTTCTACCCATGGTCCTTGTCACCTTTGACCCAGCTAACTTCTTGAAAGGCTCCACACAACCGGAAAAGCCTTCTTTACTATTTGGATTCTTGTCTTGTATTTTATATTAGAGACAATAAATTTTTTAAAAAAAAATCAGAAGTCTATTTTTGTCAATCTTTACTTCCATTTAATAACCCTGAGCCGGGCATTGGTGGCACATGCCTTTAATCCCAGCACTCGGGAGGCAGAGGCAGGCGGATCTCTGTGAGTTCGAGGCCAGCCTGGGCTACCAAGTGAGCTCCAGGAAAGGCGCAAAGCTACACAGAGAAACCCTGTCTCGAAAAAACAAAACAAACAAACAAACAAACAAAAACCCTGAAAGACACAGTATGACAACTGAGCCATGGCATCCAATGACAGTTGGTAACAAGAGTCCAAAATCACATTTCAAATCTTGGTCCAGAGTCTGTGGTTATGACATTTCTTGGGACAGTAGGTGTAAGAGGAACCACAGGCAATTGAAAAAAGTTGTTACTGCTCTTAAAGACCATCAGATTTGGTGTCATTTGGTTTTAGGCTTTCTCCTGGCAGTGAGCAAATATCTAACATGACTCAAACTGTGTGTGCTCAGCTCTGTACCTATGTTTCACAGCAGTATGTTTTCAGATCCTCAGACTGCTCCCTGAAAGCTACCAGAACTTCAGAGAGGAAAAGTGATGGAGGGGAGTGACCTCAGATACTGAACTCCCAGTACCACAGCTTCCCTCTGTGAAATGAAGTTAGAATTGTCTATTCCCCAGGGCTTTGTGTGTTGAGTAAATTATTAACAAGAAGTGCAAGCAAGTCCTTGAGGGCCCTGGAATAGGCCCTTGACCCTGCCTTAGAGAGAGTAGATACCACACTCTCACACAAAGGCACCAATAGTGATTTCTATTCTCCAGGGGAAGAGTGGCAGAGTGCAATAGGATCATGTCTTATACTACACACCAAGCAACCCCTGATCTTCTAACAGCCCTTTGAAATAGATACAATTATGGGCCACAGTTTAAAGATTGGAGAGTTAATTTCACTACTAAAGGTCGCTGTTTTGAAGCAGTACTAGTAATTTAAAGCCAGATTTCTCTGATCTCCTGTGTGTGTGTGAGAGAGAGGCGGAATAGAGAACATCAATGTTCTACATATCCTATATCTTTCAGTAATATTAAGTCAAAACAACCACAAAATATAAAAACAACCATTGCTTCCTTAATAAAGTTAGTGATAATTTCCTTAAGGACTTATGAGTTCATCTCTTTATTCCTCATGATTACTCCATGCCACTGGCTTTCTCTACTCTAGTGTGATCTACTCTAGAATAATAATAATTGTGCCACTTGCTGTGAGTTAGAACAGCTATTCTGCTCTCCATTGAGCATTTGTCTTTGGTTTGAAACTGCTCTTCTAGGGAGAGCACTAATACAGTGGGATGTGAGTTTCAGGCATGGTAGATCCCTTAATGGTGCTGTGTGGACGTGAGTAGCATCCTGAGACTCAAGTTCATCCATAGACTGAATCATTTGTAGAAGATTCTTGGAATCTAGGTAATTTTTGATGCAGGAATGAGGTTATGCAACTTCCTCGGTCCATGACTTTTTTCACAACACAAAGCCTCAAGCAGGTAACTACCTGATTTTGTGAGAGAATCCTGAACCAGGAGCCACATTTCACAGATAGAATACTGGCTACATTGTCTAGTTTTTTTTTTCTTCTATAGCAGCTTCCCTTTTGAATGACAAAACTTTTACATATTTATGGAATCTTATGTAATGTTTGAGTCCATACACATATTGAGTAGTCTTTAAATCAGGGTAAACATAGCTTTTTCCTAAAATATCCACTCATTATTTCTATGGCATGAGAATATTCAAAAATCTTTTCCATTGTCTTTTGATATACAGATCATATTATTATTTTCTAATGTTTTAGTTCCACACTAAAATTTATGCATCCTTAGAATAAGGCATAAAGTTAAGTAACTTAGGGTTTGCATGCAAAGTTACAAACCAAGTAGTTGACATCTGAGTGAATTAATGGTGAAAATCATGGATGTCATGGTATTTTCCAGGTAGTGGATTAAATATGTGCCACCTCAAGTTAGCATCACAAATACAGAGTAAGATAGACAGAATTTCTCTGTTCTGTACAAGGGCAAGCTGTAGCAGGGAGATCTGCCTCCTAAAATGCCACAGAGAATGGCAGAACTTGGCTCTCAGCTGGTTGGTGTGAGCAGTTCTGTTCTTACCTAGTATAGCATTTGTTTGTAGGGTGGAAATAGGCTATTCTTCAAGAAAACCTTCTTTCACTATTAGGCTCAGAGTGGATGAGGGGAATAATCTCTTTACCCACCCCCTTTACCCACCCCCATGTCCTCAAGATAGAGCTCATAGTTTCAACTTAAAATGAAAAGGTTTTAGGTTTGTACAATCAACTTCAGTTTCTGTGAAACCAAGCAGAAGTCCCCACGGGGAAAAAACAAACAAGAATAGCCAGGCTTAAGAAGATGAAATTTAATTTCTATCTCCTCCCTTATGCTCCTGAGCTGACCGGACTCTTCAGACCCAGTTCCTGGCAGCTAAACAGAGACAAGGCTATGTCTGCACAAGGAAACGGATGCCGTGGCTGGAAACTGACAATCAGCAAGAGCGTGGTGGGGCTGATATCACTGGCCAGTAGCACCAGGTGGTGTCTCATGTGGTGTCAAACTTCTGAGCACCCTCCTGCTGGAGTCCACCTGGGCAGCCTTGAGCCTCAGCACTGTGTAGAGAGTGCTAGCAGTAGGGAGATGGAGAGCCAGTATCCTGTGTCTAATGGCAGTTTTACTTTCTCAAGCTTCTTTTGTTTACCTGCTCTGTCAATGTGGTTGCTTCCTGGAAAGTGGTTAAACTCAAACCACCACTGTTTGGGGCAGCACACGATGAGGCTAAGGTGTTAGAAGACAAAATAGGAGCAGTTAAACCACAGCCAGATCTGCTCGCTTTCAAAAGACCACAGCTACTGGAGAGAAAACCTCCAACTCCACATACTGGAAGAGGCCCTGAAACTTGGTCTCTGTGCTGATGGAGGCTGAGCTTGTTGGGATTGGTGCTCACAGAGCTCAGGTGCTGTGGGGATTGGAATCTGGTTCCCAGAACTGTGTAGACACTCTACCCAAGGAAGAAACAGAGAAGGAGAGATGTAGCCCCAGGATAATTTTAACATTCCATCAAGGGTCTGTTCTTCTCTCCAACGCTTGATTTAAGTTTACAAATAGTTTTTTGCTTCACTTTCTTAGTGGAAAACAAAAAGGAATAAGGCTGTGTCTTGAGCGAAGTAGCATAGGAAAATGAAGATGTGGACAAGAACAATGTACTATAAGAAGTCACAGAATGCCTTGAGTTCAGCTGTGTTAAAGCCATCCACTAAATAGTAGTTCCACCTCAGGAGGAAAATGTTATTAGAGTCGCCTGAGGAAGGCTTAGTTGAAGAAACGGACATATGTATTAAGTAAATGAGAGAGCAGACTCAGAAAAGAAATGTTCAGAAATATGAAAACAGAAAGAAAATTTCTCCAACTTTTGTTGTACAGGCTGGGCACAGAGTGGTCAGCAGGTACTTAGCCTCATTTGTCCAGTCCCAGGAAAAGCATATGTATAGATGGAACATTTAGTCTAGCTTTCACAGCCTGCTGTCATGGAACATTTGAATCAGATACTGTGATAACCTTGTGTAAGCAGAGCCAACTTCTACACAAGGCTGGATGTCTCCTAAGAGGATTAGCTTCATCTATTGTCTCTGCACAGCAGTCTAGGGAGCAAGCACTCATCTCAGCTTAAATTGATAAGATGATGTCTTGCTTAACCATAGCTGTGGGCTTGGAGTATGTGCAGCTCTATTATTAATGAGACAGAAAATTGTCACAGAGTTAGCCCCACCTAGTTTCTGAGGTCTTGTCCCAAGACAAACATTGGAGAGTTTCCTCCACTCTTTTTACCATGAGTAGCCCTTGGGTGCACCCCAGCCTCCCTGCCAGCCGCCTCCCTGTGGCACTGCTGCTGTGGGCATACACTCAGAACAGCACAGATGCAGGACTGGGTCTGCATAGAAACTGTTTCCACCCAAACCTGCAGCATCACTTCTGTGTACAATTAACCTTTCTAGAAAGACAAGCCAATGGTGGAAACTCACAGTGTGCTTCTCTGGGAAGCAAAAGATGAATTTTACATCTGGAAAAATAGTTCATGATGTAAATTAGTTCCTTTTTATTCAAACTAGTTAAATATGCAGGAGATTGTTAGCAATGCTTTCCTGGGACTCTTGTTTTCCAAATAACAGAACTTGGAAAACTGCAGGACACATCTCAGAAAGACATGGTTTTACGTTTAAAACAATATAAAGTGGTAACATTTTACATTATTCTCAATCTTTCTTCATCCCCATTTCATATTTCTAATACTTTGTGCCAAATAAATTATACCAAGATAAATACAGCTAATCATTTGATATGTTGAATTTATTGCATTATAAAATTATATAAAGTGCATGGGCATGAGTTTAAAATAATAAGGGTTATAGAATGTTTTAAAAGAAATACTACAGGAATTTGAGGTTTAAAACTGAATCTTTGATTCTTTAAAAGGGCATTTCACTTATCATGAAAGTGTTATTTCAATACATTAGGAAATCTTCCAAGTCCAGGGAAATACAAGATTATCAGTTACTCATTGTCAGGTCAGACTGAGTTTCACCAAACAGACAAAGAACGATGGCATGACCTGAAGACCACAGGTAGAACTGTGAGTGGAAGTGAGGCAAACGTCCATGAGGTATCACCAAGAAGAAATTCATTAGCTCACCAACAAAGCCATCCATGAACAGACATCACCATTTCCCTGTCTCTAGAAGACCCCATTCCTATCTGCAGTCTTGTTGCCTTTATCTATCTTAACCTATAAAAGTTATAAAGTACCAAAAAAATCTATTATATAACCATATTCAGACACTGACAGAATCAAAACACACATTCCAGGGGACAACTGATTTCTCTGACTCAGCACATTTCCTGTTCTCAACTAAACAAATAAAAGCATCAAAATCTTAAGTTGTGTGTATAATCAAATATGCAGAGTATTCTGTCAAGGATGAAGACACACACCGCTGTAAATGCTTTCATGAGTTTAGTAATGATGCCCTTGTTTCTTGAGTAAGGATTATGTGGCAGATCTATGTCAATTTATCATTTAATCTAATAAGCCGAGAGGCATGCATTACTAGCATCTCAATTTTATAATGAAGAGTTTGAGACTTTGATAAATGAAGTGACTTTTTTTTTTTTTGGTTTTTCGAGACAGGGTTTCTCTGTGTAGCTTTGCGCCTTTCCTGGAGCTCACTTGGTAGCCCAGGCTGGCCTCGAACTCACAGAGATCCGCCTGCTTCTGCCTCCCGAGATGAAGTGACTTTATAGGTAGGATTTAAGCTAAGTTCTGTTTGATTATGACCCCCATTCACTTGATCCCTAAGTGATTGCCAAGAGAAAAAGGCTTCTAAATGAAGATGTTTGGAAGGGTAATAGAAAATTTAGCTAACCATTTTACGAATGACTTTTTAAAATCTGCACTGATAGGTTCTACTACTCAGGACTACGGGAAAGTATTTAAATTGATATAAAATGGGTTAAATTGATATAAAATGAGTTGTTTACTTAAATCATTCTGCAAGGACTTTTATCATTAAATATTTTTTTCCTCTTCACATTTAGGTTCTAAAGACTTTCTAGAAAAATAGAAATCATGACATGAAAATTATATTAAGCAATAAAAAGATGTTCAGATGGGACAGTAAAACAGAGCTCTGACTATGACTTTTGGCTCTGTATGTCTTAAGTCTATATCCTGGGATCATGGACATATTATCCAAAGTTTACGGAGAAGATAGATAAATTGCAGTAGATGGTCATGCTCTTCCCCGCTTTCTGTACTTCCCCAGAGGGAGCATCTGGCTTGGGTGAAGGCCAAGTAGGTTTCAGATCCTGAAGTTGGCTGATGTAGATATTATCATTCCTTCAAAGCATTTGGAACTGAGGACTCAAAAACTCTGATGTGTAAAGATTGTATGGGTATTGCTAGCATCAGTGGAGTGAGTTAATGCCAAATGTGACCATCAGTAAAGTTTAGTTTGCCTATAATATCATACTAGACAGAAATTGAGTAAAAGACAAGGCCTGTCTTCTCTGTATATTCATAAAGATTCAGAGCACGTTCCTACAAACATGCTCGAATAGGAAATGCAGCCCTTTAATGAAAAGGGTATATCAGAGGCAGCTGCAACTGATCAGATGAAACAGAATGAAGCAATCAGGCAGCCTTAATACATGAGTATCAGTAGAACCAGACTGAGTGGTGGCCAGATCCTGTCTCTACTCACCTTATATTCCTGTCTTCACCATCCTAGTTTTGGGATTAAAGGCATGTAACAACACCACCTGGGTCTGTTCCTCTTTCAGACTGGTTCAACCCCATGTAGCCCAGGGTGGCCTTGAACTCCTAATCTTCCTGCTTCCTCCTCCCAAGTGCTGGCATTAAAGTGTATGCCACTACTGCCTGGCCTCGATGGTTAACTAGTGGCTAGCTCTGCCCTCTGATCTCCAGGCAAGCTTTATTTGTCAGAACACAAACAAAATATCATACAATAGTTGTTTTGTGCTTTTCTATTTTATTGGAAAGCTGGCTCTAGAGTTGGGTTATGGCTCTTCCTTCTCTAGACCCAAACATATTGAAAAATTTCCTTTAGGTCCTGTCTCAGAGTCACCTGTCTCTGTGACACAGAGAAGCAAGAAAAGCAGAACAACCAAAAAAATAGACTTGGTTTATATGAACATTCTGTACCTCAAGATTTATAAGTTTATTTTATTGGGTATAGTTAAAAAGCTGTAAAATCTATGAGAAAAGTTAACTTCATGGGGTTGATAGTTAAAAATCTATGCATACCAAAGGAACCATGAGCATGACTCTATTTGGGGATATAAGCAACACGTGGATTGCTGCCAGTTTTGGAGAGCCGCATGGCTGTCAGCCATCTTTCCTAAGATTGGAGAAGACAGACATCATGCGACTTCACCAGTATCTTGATAAAGGTGACCACATGGTGTGGACCCACAATGAGGCAACATAGGATCTCCAGGATATTTTGGATTCGGATGGATGTTTGTATGATAATTTCTGTCCTGTCCTGAAAACAAGGTTTATGAAACAGGGTTCAAAAACAATGCTTGTTTAATAAAGTATTAAAGCTGCACCTCCATGCTTTCATATGCAAGAATGTACCTTGTTCTGGTAGTCAAAGTGTAACATGGCAGTCACCCAGGTTATATTGTTTTAAAGATATGAAGGGGTAATGGGGAACAGTTGAGGCTTGCAAATGTGTGGCAGGGCTAGAGTTCTCTAGTTGTAATGGTGGACCTCAGTAGTTTTAGAAATGCTGGTCGGTGCCATGTGATAGTCACCAGAAACACCAGCCACAGTGAAATGGAGCAGGCTGGGATCTAGAAGTAGGCTATATGCTGCCAAGGGTGGGGCCAAAGAGGTTATCCAAGCCCTTGAAGGAAGCCCAAAGGATTACAAATGAATCCCAGATATTGAGCTTTGAATTGTTTGCACTGTTGGAGATAGGCTTTGCCTTATGCAGATTATTGTGCCCTGTATCTTCCCTCTTGAAGTAAAAAAAAAAAGGGAGGGGGACTTTATTTCTTGATATTGCAGACACACACAGTTGAGGGATTTTAACCTTCTTTAAGAGGAAATTTTGGAGTTTTACAGAATTTAAATTAAAAACTGGATTTTTTTTAAGAAGCAGATTTTAAAATACTTAAATTTATAAGACTACGGGACATTTTAAGTATATAAAATATTCTATATTATTAATATTTGAATTTAAAAATGAACAAAAAGGTTAAAAATTAAGGCTACCACTATGAGCACCAAATACTAGACACCAGAAACTGGAATGTCCCTGTCTTACAATGCAGCAAGACAACAACCTAAGCAGTCTGGCAAAGGGCTTGGAGCAGCTTCTCAGCCTATGAGTCTCTACCCTTTGGGTAGCCGAGAACCATCTGCATGTTGGATGTTTGCTTTGAGATTCATAACAGTGGTAAAATTGCTGTTGTAAAATAGCAATGAGAATAATTTTATGGTTGAGGGTCACCACAACATGGGGAACTGTGTTTAAGGGTCACAACATTAGGAAGGTTACACTATTTTGATAAGAAGCTGCTATATTAAATAATGGTGTATCATAAAAGGATCAGAAAATTTCTCCGTATGTGGACTGTGTTTATGAGTCATGTTTTATTTTGATGCACAAGGAGCATCAATTCAGAAATTGTTATTTTTAAGGCTCAAACTTAACAAAAAATGAAGCTATAAAGTCCTAATCACATAAAAGCTTATCATTGTAAACTGTTAAAGATGATGATTAAGACAATCAAGTTAATAGTCAGTCACTTTATAAACAATCAAATTCTTTAATGTCTTCAGAACTATACCTGTAGTTATGCTAAGTACTAATGTAATGAAGTACAGGAAAAATATTTATTTGCCTCCTATATGTGTTTTCAAGGTTAACCCTAGGTTTGTTTAGCTCAGATATACTTAATAAATAATGGTCATCACTGGTAAGAGATCTGATGAATATGACATTTAAAATGTTTAATAGAAAAAGCTTACTATGACAGAGACACCCAGCTTTTAGTAGTGACCAAAAGGTCTCCAAAGAAGATGATGGGGCACCATTATGTCTCCACCTGGATTGTAGTAAAGCTAACGCCTGGGCAAGAATGCCCCAATGCTACACCTGCTGCCAGGACCTGGCTCAAACTGTAGAAAAGCAGCACACTGGAGAGTTGATTGTCCCACTTTGCCTAGACAAAGTAAGATCAGTCCCCACTCGATCCCCATGTTCCTCTTTCACAGGAAAGCTTCTAACCTTCTGGATCTAGCAGCCAAAGATGGATGCTGTCCTGATTCCTCTGCCCATCCCCAATGCCATGGAGACCACAGAAGCGTGGGATGACTGGCTAGATAATGGACTAGGCTCTGCCTTTTAATTTATACACAGACCATTTGGATTATACTTCCTGCTATAATTTATCCCTCTAAGATCTCTAATGGTACTGATGGCTAGACTAATGATAGTTTTTGTCAGCTTAGCAGCAGCAGGCAAACAAGTTCTTCCCCAAGGCCGCAGCCACCTTGTTAGCTCATTTCATATGTAAAAATCAAGCCTTGGTTTTTTTTTTTAATTTTATTTTAGAGCTTCCAGGTCTCCTGTTGATAAAAAGTAGACAGGTTTGCCTTGCTACCAGGCTTCATATTAAAAGAAAAACAGGTTTAAATATAATTTTCCACTAAAGGAACATGCTTTGCAATAACTGTTCTCAGTAATAACTATGTATGTCTCTGGTAAATGATTAGATAGAAAGAAAAAGGGTTAAAGTCTATGCAATTTTTGAGGGTCTAAGAAATGTTCTAAGGCATATAAAGGTCTGCAGATATGAGAGTCCATGTAAGTTCTGAGGGTCTCAGAAAATGATTTAAGGTATATAAATACAAGTTGAAAAGGTATAAATAAGTGATTTAGGCGTGTGAAAATGGGAACTATTTCTTATTTCTTTCCCCTTTCTATGCTATTGTTACACTGAGATTTCAAAAGTTCAGAGTTTTAACATTGATCAACAGAGTTCTGAAAAGCTGGTAGAGACTGCTTACTGTTCAGTCACAAGTTCAAGATTATACATTTTCTTTGGTTTTCTTCTAAGTTAGAGTTAAAAGTGATTCTCATTGGACTAAAGACATCTCTGTCTAATCTATATCTGTCTCTCTGAATAGAGGAAAAATATTCATGCTTTTTAACCAAAATCCATAGCTTTTGCTAGGACTCAAAGGTGTGAGTCTACTCCAGATGTTTTATATACACCTGTTACCTGCTTTTCTTACAATGTGAATTTCAATATTGATTGGTAATGTTAGCATATCTAAAACTTTTATGTCTTTTTGTAGAATAAAATAATCATGTAAGCTTGAGAGAATCTAGGGAGTCATGAGACTTAGGCCCACCTTTCACAGGTCAAAAGGACTTCAGGTAAGTATAGCCTAAGTTTCTCCACCTGTCTATTCCCAAGGATGGGAGCTCTCTCTCTCTCTCTCTGTCTCTGTCTCTGTCTCTGTCTCTGTCTCTCTCTCTCTCTCTCTCTCTCTCTCTCTCTCTCTCTCTCT
>CABHPR010111145.1:0-21729 GCA_902168415.1 Peromyscus melanophrys
ATATATATATGTGAATCTAAATACATTAAGACAAGATTCTGAAATATGAAACTATTGGATAAAACACAATCGTTACCTAGAGGGCTGGAGAAATGGCTCAGCAGTTAAGAACACCGGCTACTTTATCTGAAGATCCAGGTTCAATTTCTAGCACCTACATGGTGGCCCACAACTACCTGTAACTCCAGTCCTGGAGGATCCAACCATTGTTGGCCTCCCTGGGCACTACATGCACATGGTACACAGACATACATGGAGGCAAAACACCCAGACACATAAAATAAATTAAAAACAAAACCCCCCATAAAACATAGCACTTACCCTATTATTTTAATAGTATTATTTAAATATTTAGAAGGCAGCATCTATAAAAATGGTGGCCATGACTGTAGGGTGAAAAGAGCCAAGGAAAAAACACCCTGACCCTGACCTGACTCTAAGACCAGGACTTGAAATCACACCAATCTCTGAACTTGCCCGAGAATCAGGCTACAGAATCCCATCAATCCCTGAGCATGAAATCCCACCAACCCCTGGGCTTGTTCCAGAATCAGGCAACAAAAATCCACCAATCCCAAGCCACCTGGGTACCCCTCCCCACCTAAGAAACCCTATATAAGCTCTGTAGCCTGTTCACTTTGCTGCTGCTTCTCACCCTGGAGGCAGCCACCCTCCTGGATTCTTTCTTCTCAGTAACTCTCTTGAGTAAGGTTTGCTGTGCGGCGTGACACTTTTGCTGGAGGGGGCCCAGCTGTAACAACTTTCTCCAGAGCCAGAGGGGAGCAGAACTGTAACACTTTCACTGGGGAGACTTTCTCCTAGTGGAGTAGAGTTGTCACACTTGCATTGGGGAAACCTTTCCCTAGAGCATGGGTGGGAGCTGCTATGCTTATGGTGACTTAGTGGTGTTCCTTGGCTTCCGACTGCCAGGATACCTTTCCATCCAAGCTTCAATGTTTACAATTACTGTCGATCAGGAGCTGGTAAATTATTGTCCCTAGAACATTCTACTTCTGCTGTCTGTTTTTGATAAATAAAGTTTTATTGCACCACAGCCTTGCTCATTCATTTACTTATTGTCTATGGGTATTTTCATGCTATGTGGGAGCTTAGCAGTTACCATGGTAACCATATGGCTGGCAAAGCTGAAGATATTTACTATGTGGCCTTTTATAGAAAAAGGTCACTGGCTTCTACCGTAGCTAAAACCCGTGGACAAGAGATGATTCTGGCAGAAGTTTATCAGGATAGATGTCCCAAGCAGAGGTGTGTGGAGGGTACCCGAGGGAGAGGAGATGCAATAAGGTACACTGGAGTGAAAGGTGCAGGCTCTCGATTTCTTTCCCTCTTGTACAGAGGGGACAGATGTACAGTAGGTGCTTTCTTGGGGTGTTTATGGTGGGGGTGGACATGGTAATACCCACCCACTCTCCTTTCTCCCTCTACCTGGCTTTTCAGGGCTCTTAGAATTCATCCTGGGTAGATACCTCCCCCATACTCCTTGTGTACACAGAAAAGCTGTTCTATTATTCAAATTCTCCAAGATCAAGGATGTGAAATGAAGGCTGCCCCTGGCCCCATAAGACATCCAAACAAATCTCACGGCTTCCAAATGTGACTGTGTCACCCTGGGATTAATACCGAGTAATCCAGTTCCAGCATCAAGACAGCAAAAATAAGCATTTACTCTCCCGGAAAATCATTTTATACTGATTACAAGTTGTAGCCTGTCACTGTGACGGGAATTGAAAATGTGTACATTTGCGAGGTTAATACTTCTCTCTAAAGCTGCTTTCTCCCCCACCCCCACCCGCTCAAAAGGGACAGAGCTGGAAGTAAACATTTGTCCGGAGACAGCTGCATACTGACACACGAAGTTCAAGTGACCTTTTCATTTCCTCACTTTACTTGATCGACACTGCAACAGTGAGGAGCCAAGTATTTGCGGCCAGTGCTGTTCATGTTTCAGGCTAGATCATTTTGTCCTGGGGGCTGGCTCTTAGCAGGGAAGGTCTCCAGCTTTCGGCCTGTCTTGTACTCAAGATACCACTGGAACCTTGTCCCTGACTGTGACAATGAACGTGCCTATGTTGAAACCACAGGCTGGACAAGTTCAGTCGGTAAAGTGCTTGAGACCCGAATTCAGATCTCCAGCACCCATGTTAAATGTTCCATGTGACTGTGAATGCCTGTAATCCAAGCATGGGGAGGTAGAGACAGGAGGATGCTCAAGACTCTGTGGCCCAACCGTCTAGCTAAATCAGTGACTTCCAGGTTCAGGGAGAGATCCTGTTTAAAAAAAATAAAGGTGGTCTGGATGTGGTGGTACATTCCTTTAATCCCAGTACCCCAGAAACAGAGGCAGGTAGATCTTTTTTAATTCAAAGCCAGCCTAGTCTACATAGTTCCAGGCTAGCCAGGGATATGTAGTATGATTCTGTCTCAAAAAAAAAAAATTGAAACATGAAAGAGAAAGACAACCTATGTTGACCTCTGGCTGCCATATGCACACGCATCTACCTTTGGGTACTCACACATGCACACAAACATGAGCATGTACACGCGCGCACACACACACTAAATAAAAAACAAACAAGCATACATTTAGAGGTGTTGAAACCAGAAATTAGCCAAAGGAAAAAAGTGCACTCAATGCACTGTGGCTGCCTGCCCACCCTCCTGCTCCGCCTCCATCCCTGCTTCAACTCTGCCAGCCCAAAGTGTGCCAGGCGTCACCAGTCTGTGAGTCTTCTCCATGCTGCTTAGTTCACTCAGTTTGTAGAAAGTCACCACCTCCAGGAGGCCCTCCATGGTGATGTGGAGTCAGACTCGGTTTCCCTTGTACTCTCACCACATTCCCAACAAGCGATGCTGATGCAGCCCCAAAGTCCTGACCAGAATGAAAGCCTGTAACAAAAGCACTTTTGGAAAATCCCTTAAACTCACCCCTTCCACTCATCATGAATGATTCGCAGAGGTGACTGTCCAATCATCTTGTGCTAATGTTTGAGAAGTACTGAGCTACATTAAAGGTGAGCAGGCAGGGCGTCTTTACCTACCAACTTTAGACCTTGGAATGCTTGCCTCTGCCCTTAGAAAATGTTCAGTGACAAAGGAAGCCGTGGTTGTGCACTCTACACATCCTGGCTTCTCTGCAAAGTTCACTTTGTCTGTCTTAATTAATTAGATTTCTATAATCTTGTGTTGATGGGATAATTGACCATTGGAAGACTTAAACTAGGTGGTGTTCTAGAAACATCTAAACAGAGCCTCTGCCTGGCACATAGTAGGCCCACATTTTATATTATTTTTGCACTGGGTTGGGGATTGAAGCCAGAGCATTGCAACCTGAGCAACATCTATCTCCAACTCCTCTCCACAGAGTCTCTCTCTCTCTGTCATCTACCTATGTATGTATGTATGTATGTATGTATGTATGTATGTATGTATGTATCTGTCTATCTATCTATCTATCTATCTATCTATCTATCTATCTATCTATCTATCTATCTATCTATAATCTATGTATCTATCTTCATCATCATCATCTATCTGTCATCTATCTGTCATCTATCTATCTATCTATCTATCTATCTATCTATCTATCTATCTCCTACCTACCTACCTACCTGTATATTTATCGATGACAGAGTCTCTCTATGAAGCCCTGGCTGTCCTAGAGTTTATTCACTCTGTAGACCAGACTGGATTCGAATTCAGAGTCTGTCTGCCTTTGCCTTCAGAGTTCTGGGATTAAAGGCATGTGTCATCAGTCCTGAAGAAACTTTCTGAATTTAAATCTAAATCTATATTATTCTAGGAAAATTTCCAGAGAAGTCCAGCTTTTGCATCTATGTTTCTTGTTTGTTTGTTTGTTTTGAGACAGAGTTTCTCTGTGTAGCCCAGGCTGGCCTCGAATCCACTCTGTAGACCAGGCTGGCCTCGAACTCACAGAGATCCCCCTGCTTCTGTCTCCCGAGTGCTGGGATTAAAGGTGTGAGCCACCATGCCCTCTGCTTCCATGTTTCTGTAACTGGGCTTTTCCCCTGTGATGATGACTGCCTGAGTCTTGGATGTTGGCCAGTGTCTGTGCCACTTGTATGGAGTAGGTTTTTGTTGGTGGTGGTGGCTGATCTGCATGTTTTAATGGACATTTCCCATTGAGCTGTTACTTGCAGCCAGAGTCTCACATATTACTGTTCTTTTTACTGATTTATTTATTTTGATTCAGGGGCCTGCCTGGCCTGGAATTCCCAGCTCTCCTGTGTCTTTTCACAAAGGCTGGGCTTGCGGACATGTGCCACCTCATTGATTTTTCTATCTCAATGCCCAGTAGTGCATGGTGTTTCACTGAAGCAAATGAGCACGAAGTGGACTCAGCCCCACCTTTGGTGGGTTTTACTTGCATCTTCAGAATTGTCTTCAAGCTAATGGAAATGGAAGACACTATCTTCTGGTTCAGGGCATCAGTGGAGAACACAATCTTAGACACATAGTAAATGCTCAGTAAACACTGCCTAGTTTACACTGAATCTTTCTGGTGTCTTTAAAGCAGAGGTGATGGGTTTGCCAGGGCTTGCTAGGCCTCTTTGTCAGTAAATGTCCCATGTGCTTGGTTTTAGACAGGTTTCATTATGGAGCCCAGGCTGGCCTCAAACTCAGGATCCTCCAGTCTCAATTTCCCAAGTACTAGGATTATAGGTGTGTACCACCATGCCCAGTGATTCCAATCACATTCTTAATTGTCAGATAACTGCCTTATTTTCCACTCCCTCAGTGGCCAAATCCATGTGAGAAGTGCTTTGACATGTGTGTGGGTGTGGGTGTTTTAGTTAGGGTTTCTTTTGCTGTGATGAAACTCCATGGCCAAAAACAAGTTGGGGAGGAAAGGGTTCATTTTGCTTCTGTATCTCTGTTCATCATCAAAGGAAGTCAGTACAGGAACTCTAAACAGGGCAGGAACCTGGAGGCAGGGGCTGATGCAGAGGCCATGGAGGGGTGCTGCTTACTGGCTTGCTCCTCATGGCTTGCTCAGCCTGCTTTTATAGAACTAGCACCAGATAGCGCCACTCCCAATTGGGCTGGTCCCTCCTCCATCAATCACTAATTAAGAAAGTGCCCTGCAGCTGGATCTCATGGAGGCATTTTCTCAATCAAGGTTTCCTCCCCTCGGACGACTCTACTCTGTGTCAAGTGGACATAAATCTAGCCAGCACAGGGGTAAGGATGCTTTCTCCCTAAGACAGAGCCTGATCATCAAGCTGTTTTCTCCCAAGGTGGAGAATTGAGAGCAAAAGGTGTCCAGACATCGCCTACCCTGCCTTGATTTACCTTGATTTCACTCACTGTGTAAACTGGTAAGCGCTGTTTTCCTTTGACTGCTGTCCTGTCTTGTCCAGACAGGGAGCAGTGACTGGACAAATCAGACAGCTAAGTAGGAAAGTCCAAAGATAGACTTCGAGAACATCTCAGCACAGAATGGAGCGAAAATCAACGCAGGCTGAACATGATCCTCAAATGAGGAACCAGATGGTCGAAGAGGCTGCAGGAAGCATGGCTCCCTCAGCTCGTCAGGCCACTGTTTCTGACATTTCAAACAGAGAAAGCACAGGAGGCTTGTAATAGAAATGAGACACGGGATGGGGGAGCATAGATGTTTGCAGTTGGAGCCAAATGAAAATCCAAGTGAAATCACCCCGTCCCCTCCTTAAAAGACCCTCTCTATCCTGGCAGGCTGTGGATTCAAAAGCCATTGAGGAGGAAGTGGCTGCCATGTTCCAGCCTTTGACATCAGGGTGACCTCAGAAAGGGTTATTAAATTCCAAAGTACATCAACTGGCTATTCACACATAGGGAAGGGAAAAGAAAAGAATTTATGTCCCTTTCATATATAAAAGGAAACAGATGTGATTTTCCTTACAAAAGAGCATTTCATTAAAAAAAAAAAAAAGGCGAGGCAGAGTTAACATAACCATTATTCTCCATCACAGGAAAAGCCAACCCTGTTTGCCTGTCATTACAGAAGGTAGCAAAATCCTTCCATCCAGCGATTTCCTGTAAATATTCCACTGCCTTCTGGGAGCAGGTCTCTGTTTCCCATCTCACACTGAAGCCATTTTCTTAGACTAACGTTTTATATACACAGCTCAGATACAATGCAAACTCTGGGTACCCCAAAGGCAACGGGGCATTCGTTTATACTAAATCAGAAGTGTCACCCTTGGCAACCTGCAGCGGTGAAACATTTATTCAGGCTTGCATTCCTGGCACTTAGAATTATTTCTTTCATGCCTGATAGCCAAATTACAATATGGCAGGCTTCCCTGGAGCCATGGGATCATTAGTGCTAGCTCACAACATACTTTCAACTGCTATGGCATTTCATGTACAGCTGCCAATCAAAAACGGGGATATGCAAATGAGGATGGGAGCCCCGTGTACAGTTCCTGTACTGTGAGCTCCTTACAGATTTCCTTAATGACTAGCAGTCATTCCGCTGAGTGGAAGTAGAAAGAACATACAGGAAAATTCCCCCAGGAAGCTGGTGGCAAGAGCCAGGAGTTTTTTTTTTTTTTTTTTCTTTCTAACATTTGATTTCCATATTTATTCTCTTACTTGCCCCCTCTCTGTGTATTTCTAAACAGGATGCCTAAAAATACTTGAGCAGGGGCTTGTTACATAAATACAATCTTGTCATGGTGGCGGAAATAGCTAGACCACATTAAAACACTTGGAGTGGGTTCCCTTTGCAAAGGAGATCGAGGTCCGAACTTTAGTCAGCGTGGGAGGCAGGCTCCTTGTGACACTGCTTGGCTCCGTGGGTCAAATCGCCCCGGAGGACGGAGCTGGGTCCTAGCCTGGGTGGAAGTGATGTATTCCCTCGGTGTTTTCTGGTGCCTCTTCCCTTTCCTTCTTGGCCCAGAGTCCTGCTTGCAGCAGTCAGTTCTAACCTTTCCCAGGGGCTTCCCTTCTGATTCTGAGGGCCTCCAAGTTCTTATTGGGCTTAGGGAGGGACAGAGCTTTGTTCTTCTTGCTTACCCCTACCAGCCCCGAGCCTGGGAGTAACATAGAGTCAAGGAAGCGACCAGCATTGCCTAAGTTTGATCCCTGGAATCTACACAAAGTTGTAAAGAGAGAGTCCACTCCACAAAGTTGTCCTCTGACCTCCGTGCTCACCCTGCAATATGTGCATGTGTGCACTCGCGCACACAAATATTAATAAATAAAAAATACAAACACATGTTAAAATTGGCGTCTCTGGGTTCTCTCTAGGAGTTGTGAGGAGGGCCTGATGGCCCTCCTCACTCCCCTCTGTCCCTGCTGTACTGAGGAGGACCCGCCCAGGTCTGAGGGACACACCACTACTGCACATCAGCCCCTTTCTCCCCATGAAGTGAAAACGCCAATTCAGTGTCTGCCTGTGCTGACTTGTGAGTTTCCCTTATTTTCCATTTCTGAGAAGCTATGAAATATCAAACGCTAATGATGTGACATTCCAAAGTGATAAAAATCCGTTCAAGAAAGGCTTATCTGCTCTGTTTCCAGTTTCCATTTTCTTCTTATTCAGGGAATACTTCCCTTGCATGTCTAGATCTGTTTGAGTCTTTTATTTTCACAAATGAGAAAATAGGCCATCATTTAATTGCACATTTTTCTGTATCCTCTGCTTATGTCTGAAAAAAAAATGATTGGAGGATGCTAATTAATGTAGGTGCCATAGGGCTCACGGTGCTGTCTCTTGAATCTGGAGCATTTTCACTTAAAACTACTGCAGCAGGCATCATGATCATTTTATACAATTGAATAAGGGCCCAGAGAAGTCAAGGCTCCTTGCTGAAGTCACGCAGCTGGTAACCAGTAAAAACCAGATCTAGTATGTCAGGACTGCAACTGGCATGTCCTCTGGGGCACAATTCAGAAACACCAGTCACCGAAAAGTTGACAGAGTAAGAGAAGGTGCATACCTCATGGCATCTCTCGCTCAACAAAATTACTGAAGGTGTTGTATTCAAATCCCAATCTGATTTCAACAGATGTGTGGGCAAGTCACTATTGCTGAAGCAACTTTGAGACTTCACATTTGATTTGCTCCCACTTCCCAAGATCCTCCGATACTGCGCCACCCGCCCAGGTCGCTGGCTTTCAGTAATGAATGTCTTCCTTTCTCTCCCCCCTGTCCTTCCTGCTATTCGTCTGTAAGCCAGCCCCTGACTTCTCCAACTGTGTATTCCTCACATAAATTTTCCTGTGTTTCTGGAGGAAACCCTCACCTCTCACAGCTCCTCGGGGGATCTGGTTAGCTCTCACACCTCCCCTTGCCTAAGGTCATTCATTTTTTTCCTTCTGGAGGTCTACTGGGGCCACAGTTCCGATGTTACCAGGCTTTCAAAAGAGCAAAATTGTACAACGCAGAGCCCAGGGTGGAGGTCACATGTCACCCGAAGAGTGTTCTGGGAAGGCTTCAAATGGCAGATATCAGATCCGGTTACATCCTGAACTTATATTAAGCCCCTTGTTTATCATGGCGCATTTCCAGAACCTGAGAGATTAGCAAGGCTAAATAAATGAGAGATTGAGGAGCAGTTGGACACTGAGGGCTTTTTTTCTTAAAGTAATAGTCAACCTATCATAAAAACAAAGGGCACACATTTATTCATTTCCACAGAACTTCTGCACTGTGTTTGAGAGCTGGGCTCTGTTTATCCTGACTGCTTACTGCTAATCAAAACGATACCTGATATCTCATAGTGTTTCTCTCAGACTGTAAGAAGGGACCAGCACTCTGTATGGAGGGAGACAACGTGGCTGAGAGAAGCAGAGACCCATTCAAGGTCACAGTAGTGCCTCCCACAGGAGCCAGGGGCCCACTCTCCTTCATGCCAGCTCCCCTCTCTGGGTCTGGAGTCACTGAGAGCGACTATTAATCTTTGTGACTCTACAGCTTGTGTCCCTGCAGAACTGAAGTGTGGAATCCAGACAGGAAATCGATGCCCAAGGGAGTCAGGGGATGCCTGGGAAATGCTGCCGGGGCCCAAGAGGAGTAGTTTGCATCCACTCTCCTGAGCCTTCTCATTTTTGTCTGGCCAGAACTTCCTTCCCACTGGTCCCTGCTCCTTAGGCCCTTTGTGGCTCTGGCCCGTGTACTGGGGTGATGCCTCGATAGGCGTACTGCTTGTCCCACATGCCCCGCCCCCTGGTTGTTTATCTGTTATTGCTGTTCTTTGTCTGGACAGAATGTAATCAGGGAGGGACTGAAGGATGAAGGATGCAAACCCTGGGCTTTCGAAAGCCAAAGGCCACAAATCCGGGACACACAGTGTATCTGAGCCAATCTCTGTCCTTGGTCAAGCCCCAAGCTCTGGCCTGATGCGATAAGAGCATCAGATTTGGTGACAGAGAAGTGTCTCAAGAGAACAAGAGCACGGGTCAGGAGAATGGCCTCCGACTCACCTCCCAGGCGATCCCAGGTCGGGGAGGAGTAGGTAGGGGCCAGTGGTTTTCTTGAAGCAACTGTAGACTCAAGCTCAAGGGAGACGTACAGCCTATGGCTGTGGAAAGCCCTTCAGTCCTCCATCTGTCTTGTCCTGATCAGCCTGTCTCTAGAACGACTTCTGAAAGAAACAGCACTTTCTCCTGATTTCCAAGAAGAGGGCAGAATTGCCCTGAGATAAGAGCTGGCAGAAAATGCAATTGCCACTAAAGAGTAGGGAAGGCATGAGGGTGACTGTGGCTTAGGAATGGAGATGGCCCAGCGGATGTCAGTGTGGGGAGAAAAGACCTGGGCCGTGGGTCAGCTGTGAGCACATGGGGATACTGAGGCTCTGGGGGGCAGAACTGCATTCCTCCTAGGACTTGCTCAGAAGGAGGTCCCTTGAGAGTGGAAAGCAACCCATGAGGATGTCGAGTGAGAAACCCTTGTGCTAGCTAACAGACTCTGAAGACTCAGGTGTTTGCTTCTAGATCAGACGCAGTTCTAAGAAAGCAATCATCACTGACTGAAAATGAAGCCAGCTGTGTAGATACACCTGGAGTTTGTATTCTGGGAAAACTGTTCCTGATGTAGGCATACAAATTACTCCTCTTTTTATGCTATGGAGCCAGTCTTATGCCCAGCAATTTAATAGACAGTCAAGATATGTTTAAAAAATTATTATTATTTTGTTATTATTAGACAGGTTCTATGCAGCCTCCAGTTCACTCTGTAGCATAGGATGACCTTGTTCTTCCTGCTTCCATCACCCGCGTGCTGTGATTGTGAGTGACCAGAGTCAAGGCTTGATTACAGAGAAAACCTGCCAAGGCTGAGGAGATCACAGTAGGGGAGCTTTGTTGCCTTGCAGTTTAAGGTGTGTGAGATCGAAGATTTTTTTCTTCTACATTTATGTGTGTGTGTGTGTGTGTGTGTGTGTGTGTGTGTGTGTGCGTGTGTGTGCGTGTGCGCTTGTGTGGAGGTCAGAGGACAACTCTCAGCAATCGGTTCTCTCCTTCTAGCATGTGGATGCTGGGGATCGAACTCAGGTCTGCAGGCTTAGTGGCAAGCACCTTTACCTACTGAGACATCTCTCTGGCCCAGGTATGGGAGGTTTCGAATGACGTCATTTTCTTGCCCAATATCTTTGTTTTTTGTTGAGTTTGTTTTTGTGAGATGAGGTCTTGCTACAGAGCTCAGGCTGGTTGGCCTTGAACTTGAATCCTTCTGGCCTCTCTTCTGAGTGCTGGGCTCCTAGGTGAGGGTACCATGCCTGGCTCAAAGCCTTGTTATCTTTTGAACAAGTGGAGGCTGGAGTTTTACTCATCTTGGGACATTTGTTTTCTCATTTTCCTTAGTGGAAATGGAAAACACACATACTCAAGACATCATCTAATCCTGGGGTCAGTAACAAGTGGCCCTGTGGGGTTGGCCCGGTTTCTGGAGCTGGAATTTCATGGATAGCATGCATTCTTTCACGGATTGTTTGTAGGTGGGAGGGGGAGAACTGAAGCGTTGCAATAGAGACTATTAGGCCCTCGAGGCTAAAGGTTCATCAGCCCTTCACAAACAACATCTTACAACTAGAAGATTCTGGATGAACCCGAAAGTAACATGGAACAGCTCTTCATCCCCATTTTCTTGAGAGAACTCTAATTGCTGAGGAACTCATAGAAAGTTGAATGAAGATCTAAGAATTCCCAACAAGCAGCAAGAAGGAAAATTATGGCACAAAGAACTTAAGGCTAATATTTAAAAAATATTGTTTATTGTAGTATATTCATTGTGGGTTCCATTATGACATTTCTATGTATCATGTTCTTAACTAATATTTGCCCCCATGGCCCCTTTTGTTCATATTCCCTCATTCTTTAGTCCCTTCCTTCTTCCACATAGTCCAATTAATAAATGGATAAATGCACTGAATATTTTTCAAAAGACAAAAGTACAAATGGCCAGTAAGTGTATGAAACAGTGTTCGACATCCTCAGCCATCAGGAAGATTCATGAGAGTAAGGGGTGGGTATGTGGAGGGCCAATACTTCAATGGTGAGAATACTGGCTAGTTGTAATTGTTAACTTGCCATAGGCTAGAATTACATGAGGAGAGAGTCTCGATGGAGGGATTTCCTGGATCAGGGTGGTCTGTGGGTGTGTTTGTGGGGATGGTTTGATTGTTAATTGATGCAGGGACACCCAGCTCATCGTGGATGACACCAATCCCTAGGCTAGGGGTCCTGAGCTATGTGAGAAAGCTACATGAAAAGCAGCTATGAGCTAACAGGATGGGTGTATTTGCTCTTGACTGTGAACACGATGTGACTGGCCTTCTCAAGCTGCTGACACTATGACTTCCCACCTGATAGACTGCGACCTGGAACTGCAACCCGAATAAACCCTTTCCTCCCCTGAGACTTTTTTTTTTTTTAATCACATTAACATTAGGGGAGCTAGAGCAGCGGAAGTGCAGAGTGTCTGGGTGTGCTCACCTCGTGGCTGGGAAGCAAAGAGACACAAGAAAGGGCCTGGGACCCTTAAACCCCCTTCAAGGAAGAACACACTGTCAACAACCCACCCCCACCCCCACTACACTCCACCTCTAAAGGTTCCTTAAGGCTAATATACTGGAACTAAGATGACCTCACAGAGAGACATGCTCCACTGTATCCCGTCAAGAGGGATTTCTTACTGATACAAAGGAAGGAAAGTGAATGTTCTGGAAAGGGGGTGTAATACTGCAATATTGGAAAAAGACCTTATGTAAGCCCTGGTTAGGAGATATACTAGGTCTTTGATGACTCTTGTTTCCCCAAGGCCAAGTATAGCCTTCTGTTAAGCACACCAGGATTCTGCAGAGCGTATTGACACACAGCATCTGTGAGGAATGAAGATGGCCAAGGCTCTTTACGGGGCTTCCCATAGAGAAGAGCGTTTATTGCACTCTTTCCGTCTGGCTGCTGCGTGGAATGCGAGGTAAGTGACTTTCAAAGATGGACTACAGGGAACTTTGCAGTTCTGTGGACTTTGAGGGGAATGTGAGCACCATGGAGGAATTCTGACTAGCCTGAACCTCCATGTTGCGAAGAAGACAAGGTAGCAGCCGAATTTTGAGGAGGTGTGTGATGCAGGGTGTGGAAGCAGATGAGCACGCCTTTATCATTTGAGATCTCAGGGATGCTGACTGAGTAGGCCACCACTGAGAACCTTCAGTGGTTCTGACACGGCGCTTGTTCACCAGCCTGGTCCAATACCATCTTTCTACTGCATCCTATGGAGGTGGACCATTCAACTTCTCTGCTGGTCTCTGGTTTTAGCACAAGTGACCCCTTGTCCTGGGACCTCTTCAGTTCAGAGCAAACTGGGGAAGTGGAACTTTCATCCAGGTGGCCATTTCTGTTCAGAATGTTCGTCTCCTGCTCCTCCCTTGGCTAACTTCTCCCTGAATTTTCTTTTCTCCATCACCCAGGACACCCAAGGCAAGGCTTCCCTGCTGCACTTTCTTCTATCACCTTGTCCTTTTTATTAACATCAAATCAATTGTTACAGGTATTTTCTCCCCCGGTAGGTTATGGGAGTTTCAATCCTGGGAGAATGGTTTGTCACTGTTTTGTTTTCATTATATTTTTAAAATCAATGGTTATTATTTAATTTTTAAATCAGGAGGCAAGGTCTCTTTTTAAATTTCAGTTTTATTTTTGAGAGAGAGAGAGAGAGAGAGAGAGAGAGAGAGAGAGAGAGAGAGAGAGAGAGAGAGAGAGAGAGTGTGTGTGTGTGTGTGTGTGTGTGTGTGTGTGTGTGTGTGTGTGTGTGTAGAGCATGCACTTGATGCCAGAAGAGGGAACTGGATCCCTGGTACCAGAGCTACAGGTAGCTGGAAGTTGCCTGATACAGAGACTGGGCACTCAGGTCCTCTCAAAGAGCAGTATGTGTTCTTAACCACAGAGCCATTTCTCCAACTCAATGCAAGGTCTTTTTATGTAGCCCAGGCTAGCTCTGAACTCAAGACTCTCCTGCCTCAGCCTCCCTAACATTGGGATGACTTGAACTCACTATATAGCAGAGGATGACCATGGACTTCTGATCCTCCTGCCTCCATCTCCTCACTGCTGGGGTTATAGGCATGTGCCACCATGCCTGGCTTATGTGGTGCTTGGTTAGAATCTAGGGCTTTGGGCATGCTAGGCAAGCTGAGATACATCCCCACCCTGCTCCAAGCCCTTTTGATAATGGCATGAAATGCCTTGATCCAGGTCCAGAAGCCATGGCAGAAAACATGATTTGGGTACAATAAAGAAAGCTCCCCAATAGCTTTAGAAAGGGGAAAATGACTATTTCAATCGCCCTGTATTCCACTGAATGGTATTGATGTCACCCTAAGGAAGTGAAAAGCTCAGAGGCTCCCATGTTGGGACACCCAGCAGCCTCATGGCTCCCTTGTGTGGCCTCAGCCATTGATGGCTGTGTCTGCACCTCACTCCTCTTCCTGGATAAAAAGGAGCCGCAGAACGCTGAGATGACAAATGGGGGATAGAGGAAGATTTATTGGGCAGTTATCAGTGTTTTCCCTCGCTCAGCTCCCTTTACTAAGTCATTATTTCATTTGGGGCATGAGGAGCACTCGAGTCGCCCCCAGACTCCATCAGCCCGTCCCCTGTCTTCACTCATGTTACTTTCTCTCCTTGGTCTTAGAATAATGTAGCCCATGGTTGGGAGAATTCCCACATAAATGAATCTGGGCCTCACACTCCCGTCAGGTTCGTGAGTAGACGTGGTTCCTGTCATGCCAAACCTCTGCACTCTCCATTGTTGTACATTCTAGAACCCACTTCATTTTTATTCGCTTAGTACTTTAAAATATTGACTAGGGTTTTTTTGTTTGTTTGTTTATGTTAGTCTCATCCCGAAGCCATAATAAAATGATAATCATGGGGTTGGAGCTGGGATATGTGTATATGATTGTGCGTACACATAATTTGGAAATTATGCCCACATGAAGCCATAATTTCATGGGATAAGGGTCTCTATTTTTTAATTGAATCCTTATTTACATTTCTTTTTGTCTTTGTGTGTGTGTGTGTGTGTGTGTGTGTTGTGTGTGTGCACGCATGTACACTCACATACTCGCTCTCAAGCGCATGTCATCCACTTTGTTTTAAGAGATGGTTTCTCCATAGTAAAAATGGCAATCTTACCAAAAGCAATCTACAGAGTCAATGCAATCCCCATCAAAATCCCAACACAATTCTTCACAGACCTAGAAAGAACAATACTCAACTTCATATGGAAAAACAGAAACCCCAGGATAGGTAAAACAATCCTGTACAATAAAACAACCTCTGGAGGCATCACCATCCCTGACTTCAAGCTCTACTATAGAGCTACAGTAATAAAAACAGCTTGGTACTGGCATAAAAACCAACATGTGGATCAATGGAATCGAAATGAAGACCCTGACATTAATCCGCACACCTATGAACATATGATTTTTGAAAAGAAGACAAAACTGTACCATGGAAAAAAGAAAGCATCTTCAACAAATGGTGCTGGTGTAACTGGATGTCAACATGCAGAAGATTGCAAATAGATCCGTATCTGTCACCGTGCACGAAACTCAAGTCCAAGTGGATCAAAGACCTCAACATAAATCCAGCTACACTGAACTTGATAGAAGAGAAAGTAGGAAGTAGTCTGGAACGAATTGGCACAGGAGATCACTTCCTAAATATAACACCAGTAGCACAGACACTGAGAGCAACAATTAATAAATGGGATCTCCTGAAACTGAGAAGCTTTTGTAGGACAAAGGACATGGTCAATAAGACAAAAACGACAGCCTACAGAATGGGAGAAGATCTTCACCAACCCCACATCTGACAGAGGGCTGATTTCCAAAATATATAAAGAACTCAAAAAGCTAGACTTCAAAATACTGAACAATCCAATTAAAAAATGAGCTACGGGCTGGAGAGATGGCTCAGAGGTTAAGAGCACTGACTGTTCTTTCAGAGGTCCTGAGTTCAATTCCCAGCAACCACATGGTGGCTCACAACCATCTGTAATGAGATCTGGTGCCCTCTTCTGGCCTGCAGTCATACATGCTGTATACATAATAAATAAATAAACCTTAAAAAAAATGGGCTACAGAGCTTAACAGAATTCTCAACAGAAGAATCTCAAAGGGCTGAAAGACATTTAAGGAATTGCTCAACATCCTTAGTCATCAGGGAAATGCAAATCAAAACGACTCTGGGATACCATCTTACACCTGTCAGAATGGCTAAGATCAAAAACACTGAAGACAGCTTATGTCAGAGAGGACGTGGAGCAAAGGGAACACTCCTCCACTGCTGGTAGGAATGCAAACTTGTACAGCCACTCTGGAAATCAGTATGGCAGTTTCTCAGAAAACTGCAAATCAACCTACCTCGAGACCCAGCTATACCATTCTTGGGCATATACCCAAGGAATGCCCAATCTTACCACAAGGACACTTGCTCAACTATGTTCATATCAGCATTATTCATAATAGCCAGAACCTGGAAACAACCTAGATGTCCCTCAACTGAAGAATGGATTAAGAAAATGTGGCACATATGCACAATGGAGTACTACTCAGCAGAGAAAAACAACGATATCATTAAATTTGCAGGCAAATGGATGGAACTAGAAAATATCATGCTGAGTGAAGTAACCCAGACCCAGAAGGACAAACATGGTATGTACTCACTCATAAGTGGATACTAGATGTAGGGCAAGGGATGGCCAGACTGCAGCCCATGGCTCCGGAGAGGCTAGCTGACAGGGAGGGACCCTGGGAGGGACACAGGGATGGCCCAGGGAAGTAGAAGTAGATGGGATCTGCATGAGTGGGCTGAGAGTGGGGGGTTGGGGGAGGGCAAGGAATGGGCGGTAAGAACATAGGGAAATGGAAGGGTCAAGCTGGCACAGGGACAGAGTGGGAGAGTAGGAAAGGAGATACCATGATAGATGAAGACATCATGGGATTGGGAAGAGGCAGGGTTCCTGGGAAGCTCTCAGGAATCCACAGGGATGACCCCACCTTGGACTGCTGGCAGTGATTGAGGGGTGCCTGGACTGGTCTACTCTGGTGACCGGTCTAGTGAATACCCTAACCGTCATCATAGAGCCTTCATCCAGTGACTGATGGAGGCAGGTGCAGGGATCCACGGCCAGGCGCCAGGCTAAGCTCCAGGAATCCAGTCGATGGGAGAGAGGAGGGATTCTGCGGGCGGGGGACGTCGAGATCATGATGGGAAGATGTGCAGAGATGACTGGCCACACTGGTGGAGACCCATGAACTGTGGACTAGTGGCTGTGGAGCTCCCATAGGACTGGACTAGTCCCTCTGGATACAGGAGACAGTTGTTTAGCCCAAACTGTTTGGGGGACACCCGGGCGGTGGGGGATCGGGATCCATCCCTGGTGCATGGGCAGGCTTTTGGGAGCTAGGTGCCTGAGGTGTGGCACCTTGTACAGCCTTGGAGCGGCGGGGAGGGACTTGGACCTGCCTCAGCTCGTGTGCCAGGCTCTGCTGACTCCCCATGGGAGACCTTGATTTGGAGGATGTGGGGATGGGGGCTAGCTTGGGAGGGAGGGCTGGGGGATGGGAGGAGGTGGGATCTGTGGGTGGTATATAGGGTAAGTAGAAAATTTCTTGAAAAAAAAAAAGATGGTTTCTCACTGAGACCTGGAGCTTGCCAACTGGGCTGTGCAGGCTTATCATTGAGACCTGGATATCTGACTGCCTCCCCTTTGCTGAGGTTTCCAGTTTGTGCCAACATGCCTGGCTTTTTAGGTGATTTCTAGGCATCAGACTCAGGGCCTCATAGTCATACAGCCAGCACATACTGACTGAACCATCGCCTTGACCTCCCATTCCTTCCTTTCTTGTTGTTTTCAGTTATCGTTATCGACACACAGCCATACTCTATAGTCAGGATGGTCTAAAGTCCACTCTATAGCTCAGGCTAGCCTTGAACTTGTGGCATTCTTCCTGCCTCAGTCTCCTGAGTTTTATCACTGTAGGCACATGCCACCATTCCCCACTCAGAAGAAGGCTATTTTAAGAACACTTCTATTTTTAACATAAAGCCATTCTCTCAATATACGTAGTGTGTATGTCATGCTTGGGAGAACAGGCACATAACCCAAGGTAAGCTGGTCTCCATTAACAAGAGTCAATCGGAGTTGTTACCCTGATGTGACCTGTGACCCAGGAAGGAGTGTGTAGCCAGTCTTTACTCAGGTCGGAATCTGAGAATATGTACCTGTAGCTCTGATTTTTGGGGAATTTCACTCAAAATCCTAGAGCCGTTTTCTACTTAGTACTTTCTCTACCATCGCACAAACAAGTCATCCATCGGCAAGCTTGGTTGGTGTACCCTTGGCAGCCCACCCCCAATCCCGTTAATTCTCATCACCTGCATCTCCTAAGTATTAGGTCATCTCTGCCTCTCTCTCTGGAGTGATACTATTGCCTCTGTGGTATCCTCATGGCTGTTGGACCGAAAATACAAGCAGACAAAAGTCATTTGTAAGCCAGTTATTACGTCCAAGATACAGATAAACTCTCATTAGGGAAATGAGAGGCTGGGCGATTTAAATACTTAAAATACTCAGGACACAAACAAAGGGGTAGAAAGGAGGTCAGAGATGGGGGTGGCCTCAGAATAACGTCTTGGGTCAAAATCAGATTGCTCCTTTTAAAATTCTGCTGAACGTGTTTTCTTCATAATTTATCATCCCTCTTGGACATGGCATATAGGATGATTTTTAAATTGATATGATATATGAGTAAATACCAAGTCAGTGAAAAAAGTCAGCACATGTTGGGGATTATAGAAGACTACAGATAGAGCCCTAATTGCATCGTTATCTAATCTTACTTTTGAACATGACCACTGAGGATGCCCTCACTTGCCAAATGTCATTTTCTTTTCTTGTGAACTATCCCATTTTCTCCCAAGGACAAGGTATCTGTATTCTCAGCTTGGCCCATTTTGTTGTGCAAAGTAGTTAGAAAAAAAAAAAAAGACTCATCAGAAATGTGCCCAGAAGGAAACCAAAGAATGGTGGTTAGAAAAAGGCTGGAGAAGAAGGTGGTTGGCTAGGACACAGGCACTTCATTCACTGGGATAAAGGAGGTACAGGCGAGGGGGTGCTGTCTTTTCTCATGAAGACCCCATGTCATGACTTTATGGTAGTGGGTATCCAGGCAGGTGTGCTGAGGTTTACAAATGCCAGAGGGAGAAGTCCCCTCCCCCTCCTCAAATTCTGGTCACTCTGACAGCTACAGCTGGGCGTTAAATTGGCACCAGAGTTTGAATGTTGACGCTAGGCTTGTTTCTGTTTTTAGTATGCCCAATCCACAAATGTATTTGGCGGGTTCATATGCGTTTCATACTCTTTCTCCCTCCTTCCTTTCTTTGCATAGGGTCTCATGTAGCTCCTCATGAACCTTGACTGGCTTGGGAGTCTCAAATAAGATCTCTGGAACAGACTCTGAAATAGAAACCCCGTGCCTAATGTCACCCAGCGTGTCTGCAGGGACGCCGGCTTCTGGATCCCCGACTTCCTTCCCCACTTCCACCTACAGAATGCCACAAGATGTCTCCTACTGCAGACAGCCCCAGACTTCTAGAATGTGCAGACCAGGTTAAAAAAAGTTTTAAGAAATCGACAAAAGCTTCCCAACATTTTATTTTGCCAAAGAGGATTTTTTTTTAAAGAGCACTGCGTTACCATCTTTCCAGTAAAGAATGAGGTAGCATGAGACACATGCACGCTGTGTGCTGATCCAAACTCAGTTGGCTCTGCAGTTTCTGTCTTGCAAGCCTCGTCTCCTTCCAGGCACTGCTTTGCCATGCTGCCCTGCACAGTTCCTTCTGGCCATTCTTACATTCAAGGTCATTTCTGGCCTCAGGGACTTTTCACTTAACTGTTCCCTGTCCCAGAGTCACCTTTCTCCCCGGACAGCTTTAAACCTTGGTACCACCCCTCCGCAAGCAGGCCCTTCCCTAACCACTGCCCTCTCTGGGTCCTTCTGCTTGCTTCTCTTATGGTCCTTATTGGTGCCGGACACAGTCCACAGTTACTTGTTTACTGTCTGTATTATTATTATTATTATTATTATTATTATTATTATTATTATCATCCACTGTAATAAGATCTACAGGAGAGCGATGATTCTGTCTTCTTTAGTGCCCTGTGGGGTGCCTGTCACATGGACTAGACTCTTGAAAGTTCATCAAATTGAACATATGTTTCCCTTGCTGAAAATGTCCACCATTATGCTTATTTCTCCTTGTTTTGCTCAGAGAAACGGAAATGCTATGTAGACATGTTCATTTCCTGGATAGCATCACGAAAATAAAAATCACCACAGAGTCCAAAATCCTGGTAGCAGAAAGGCTTGGTGCAGGACAGTCAATATGTGTGATGGTCTTATGAACTTACATTTCAGTCTCTCTTAGAATGTTGCTCCCAGGTAGAAGAGGATTAAGCCCCAGAAAGAAAGTGGTTGCTGGTTAGTGTTGGAGAGAAAGGTTGGCAGTTCAGGAGGGTTTGCAGAGTTCAGTGTCTACCACCTATCTGGGACAGTTCACAACTGCCTGTAACTCAAGCTTTAGGGGATCTAATGCCCTCTTCTGGCCTCTGTGAGCACTACACACACACACACACACACACACACACACACACACACACACACACCATGCATACACACATGCACACATGCTCTTTTTCTCACACACACTCATGCACACATATACCACAGGCATGTACACACTACAAGTACACATCACTCACATATACATATATGCATGCACACACTCATGCACACACACACCACATACATATACACATACACTCTCTCAGACACACATACCACATACACAGGCATACCACACATACACATTACACCCACACATATACTCATGCACACACACACTCATGCACACACACCACACACACACACTCATACACACCATATACACACTCATACACACACCCTCATGCATGTACACATACATACAAGAGGAATGACTGATGGACAGCTATCCATGGGGGCTCTCTTCAAGGTGCATAGTCACCTTTTGTCTCAGGCCAGGCCATGTGTGGAGGTCAGAGGGCAGCCTTCAGGCGTCAGTCTTCCCGTGCCACATTGTTCCGGGCAGTCTTGACTCTTAAAACTTGACTTGTAATTATTATTAGGATAATGCCACACAAGCTGAGTTGGCTTCTGGAGATTCTCTTGTCTGTTTCTCATCTCCCCAGGGGAATGCTGGGATTGCAGGTGGGTGTGCTACTGAAACTTGGTTTTACACAGTTCTGGGGCTGAGCTAAGGTTGTCCGGCAGCTGTGGCTAGTGCGGCACCCGCCAAGTCGTCTCCCTAGGCCTGGTGGCGTAACTGTGTTATTAACATTACCCACTGTCATGGTTTGTCATACGAAGTGCGCAGTAAAGACAGTCCATTCTGACTGGAAGAAGGAAGTGCTGGGAGAATTGACGACATTCTAAGTCATTTGACGTTCAAGAAAGCCAGACACCATACAACACAGTTAAGGATATCAGCTAAAGAGTCACAGACGAGACTGAATCCAGGTTGTCCACACTTGAAGGTGTCTGCCCTTGGTTATGCTGTGTGGCCCAGGGTCCTCCCTCTTCAAAGTTGAGCTGACACTCTCAGCACCTCATGGAATCGTGGCCAAGAGGGAATGAGATAACCCATGCAAACTGCCTCTCTAGCACGAGTTGAGTATTGATATCTGTCACTAGTGGTATTTGAAAAGACTGTTTGTTGACTCTGTCCTTTCAAGAATATGAAATAACAAAAGTCACTGGCCAAAGGGACATAGAACAGAGTCTGTCTGTCTGTCTGTCTACCCCACATCAATGGCAACAGTAGCCTCATCTGGTTTGCAAGGGGCCCTTATGATTTGTCCCACCCCTGGCATTGTGTCTCTCATTTAACTTCTATGGCAGCCTTAGGAGGGAGTCAATTGTGGACTCTTCTAGGAGAAGAAGATGGACTGGTGGAGGGCGGCCATTATCAGCAAAGGTAAGACGTGGGCCTGGCATTAGACTCTAGCCAGCCAGACCTTAGCAATGACGTGCTTACCACCATGCATGAAACCAGCCTGCATATTTGCACACACAAAAGGGAAACTTTATTTCTTTAAAAGGGTGGATAAAGGAGAAGGAATGCGGTTGGCACTAGAGAGCTTGGCTCACACACACA
>CABHPR010111148.1:0-10783 GCA_902168415.1 Peromyscus melanophrys
CTTCTTCTTCTTCTCCTAAACATCTGTCTGATCTACAGTGAAAAGGAGCAAGTGAGGCAAGAATGAATACAAAAATTTACAGTTTGAGGATAAAGGAGCACCAGGAAATGTAATGGAGCAAGTCCAGGCTTCAGGAGAAAAAAAGTTTAAAGAAAAGCCTGGGGCTAAATGGAATAAAGAGAGTGGTGACTTCAGGGCAAGATCCCACCCAGTTAGGCTTCCAATTGTGAAAGGAATTAAGGAAAAGTCTAGGGAGTAAGGAAACCATGTACAACAGAAAGCTGGTGCAGATATAACTGAACAAGGTAGCCAAGTTCCAGCCCCACCAAGCAGCAGAACTTGGCAGCTTTGGCCATGTGGTTCTGGCTTTAGAGTCAAGGATACAAGAAAAGGGTTATAGAATCTCCCTCCAAGGCTAAGGAAAGACGCTGAGGCTGTGTGTGTGTGTGTGTGTGTGTGTGTGTGTGTGTGTGTGTGTGTGACATCCTTGCATGGAGGCCTAGAGAGACCACTGTGTGAAGCTGTGAAGGTGAAGCCTGGATTTTACGGAAGACTTCAAGATGATGGAGATGCCAGATTTGTAGGATACCTGGCAAAGATAGCTGCAGATCAGGGGTGGAACCAGCATCAACAAAGCTGAAAGGAGTTGGAGATCTGAAGAGCGCTTTGATTATCAGACATGGAGATGCAGAATCTGGAGTTTGCCCTGCTGGTTTTAGGTCTTGCTTTGGCCCAATATTTCCTCACTGTGCTCCCTTTCCTCCCCTTTGAAATGGTAATGTATATTCTGTGCCATTCCAAGTTGGAAGTATGTGATCTGCTTTTTTATTTTGATATTACAAGGGCTTACTGTTAAGGGAATCCTATGAGTCTCAGAAGAGACTTGAATTTTTTGTTTTGTTTTGTTTTTTGAGACAGAGTTTCTTTGTGTAGCTGTGGCTGTCCTGGAACTCACTCTACAGGTCAGGCTGGCCTCGAACTCAGAGATCTGCCTGTCTCTGCCTCCCGAGTGCTGGGATTAAAGGATTAAAACCAATACCCAGGACTAGAGAGATGGTTCAGTGGTTAAGAGCACTGACTGCTCTTCCACAGGTCATGAGTTCAATTCCCAGAACCCACATGGCAGCTAACAACTGTCTGTAACTACAAGATCTGACCACCCTCACACAGACATGCATACAAGCAGAACACCGATGCACACAAAATAAAAATAAATAATTATTAAAAAAAACAAAAACCAACACCCAGCCGAATTCTGGACTTTTGAGCAGTGTTGAGACTGAAAGAATATGGGGACTTCTGAAGTTGGACTTAATGTACTTTGCATTACAATATGGTACGAGCATATGGAAGCCAGGGAGTAGAATGTGGTGGTTTGAATAAGAATGGCCCCATATGCTCATATATTTGAATGCTTAGTCATCTGGGAATGGCACTATTTGTGAAGAACCAGGAGGTGCGGCCTTGTTGGAAGAAGTATGTCACTGGGAGTGGGCCCTGAGGTTTCAAAAGCCCAGGCCAAGCCCAGTTCTCTCTCTTCCTGTGGCCAGCAGAGAAGGATGCAGCTCTCAGTTACTGCTTCAGTGCCGTGATGGCCACCATGTTTTCTGCCATGATAATAATGGGCAAAGTCTCTGAAACTGTAAGCCAGCTGCCCCAATTAAACGTCTCCTTTTTTAAGAGTTTCCTTGGGCATGGTGTCTCTTCACAGCACTCTAACAATGACTAAGATAATATCCCCAAATGGAGACGACCACCACCATCAACTGAAGGAAAACCCTGTGGGATATATCTATACAGTGAAACATTATTTGGTCATAAAAATAAAGCATTGCTAAACATGCTATAAATGAATAACCCTAAAAATATCACCGCATGTTGGGCCTGTGGTTCTCACTCACAGAACAGCGTCTGCTGCTATGTATGAGGCCCGGAGTTCACTTCCCACCACCACACACACACACAATCTTTTAATTGAAAGAAGCCAGACACAGGAGGATGTAATTAGACATGCATTGTATGATTAACCTATATACAATGCCCAGAATAGGAAAACCCAGACACAAAAGCCAATTCATGGTTGGGGCACTAGAATAATGGCTAAGGGTTTTGCTTGTCTTTGGCGGTAGTAACATTCTGAAATGTGGGCTGAGATACTGAGATGGCTCATTGGGTAAAGGCATTTGCCATGTAAGCTGACAACTTGAAGTCATAACAGCAGAAGAGAACCAACTCACCAAAGATGTCCTCTGCCCTCCACATGTGTGCACCATGGCATGTGTATACCCCATCTCACACACACACACACAGAGTAAAATAAAGTGTTGTTTTCTTTAAGTCTGCATACCAGTGCCAGGTATGGTAGCTCACGCTAGCTCATGCCCATAATCTCAGTATTCCAGAGGCTGAGGCAGGAAGATCTCTGTGACCTCAGAGTATGAGGCCAGCCTAGGCAACAGACATCCTGTTGGGGGAGGGCTTCCATACTACATACCTGGTCATTGTCATAAAACTATCCCATCCTGTAGATATGATGACCTTCGAGGTTGCTGAAGACACAGATGGTCTAAGAGGATTGCTCTTCCCCACGCCCTGCTTGCTCTTATGGATCTGGCTGATCATATGAACCATTACAGATGTTTTCTCATGTTCTGTTAACTGTCTACCAAATTACTGCATCCAAGTGTAGGGAGCTGCGTGTAGCCACGCCTTACAGGTGGTGCTGGTTACCGCCGCCTTCCGCCATCCCGACGGCGAGCGCTCCCCGTGGTAAACAATTATAGCGGAGGTTGTGGCTTGCTTGCGCATGCTTGAGCCTATTGGGCAATGCCCACGTGGCGACCTGGGGTTGGCTGCCCAGAGCCTATATAAGGCCGGGAGAGGCTTTCCCCGGGGGATTTTTTAGAAGCCAGAAGATTGATCAAGGCCTGAATAAACTGCAAGAAGAAGAGCTCGGTGTTGTGTCCTCTTTGCTGGACGAGGGGGGCGCGACATCCAAGCAGGAAGGTCATGGGATTCACTGATATAACCAATCAGAAGCACAGGTCAGAAACCTGGACTTGGTACTGGCATCTGAAGCAACTTGTGGGGCTGAATCCTTATTTGGCCTGAAGAACCTGGTGCTGTCTCCAGGTAGATGAGGTCACAACTGAACAGGACAGGTTTTGCACTTGGTTGCTGCACTGGGTATCCACTGAAGAACTGCATGTGCCCACACCCCAGCGTGGTCACAGGAGGACTCTCTGTTGCATGAAGCAAGCACAGACACATTTGTTCCTTTACTACTGACCTCTTCACGACACCATTGTTAAGTGTCCTCCAGGAGGCATGCCCCTCCCTCCCAACAGACCTCACAGGCGCTTGGAACACCTGCAGTAACATTCCGTTCACACACCATTCCCTTCATAGCACTTACTGGGCAACTTATTTCTCACTCTGTGTTTTGCACTCCATTATCTTAAAGCAAGTAAGGGAGGGACAACGGTTTCTCAAGGTATTTGTTTTCCTAACTGCTTGTCTACTTCGCATTTCCCTAGAAAGATTGCATTAAAAACCCTAAATAAGTAGCTGGGCATGGTGATGCACACCTTTTATTCCAGTACGAGGGAGGCAAATGCAGGCTATCTCAAGTTTGAGGCCTGCCTGGTCTACGTAGTGAGTTCAAGGACAGCCAGAGCTACATAGCTAGACGGTCTCAAAAACCAAACCAAACCTAACTAAAAATAAATACCCTAAATACCTTTTTCCAGTTTTTGTATTAAAAAAAAAAAGGATTTCTTTTACTACTTTAAATTATGTGTATGTGTCTGTATGTGGGTGCCCACAGAGGCAAGAGGTGTTGGATCCCCTAGGGCTTGAGTTACGGTAGTTGTGAGCTATCTGATGTGGGTACTAGGAATGGAACTTGGATCCTCTAGAAGAGCAGGAAGTTAACTACCTCTCTGGCTCCATGGGATTTAGGTTTTTGGTTGTTTGGTCGTCATCGTTGTCGTTGTCTTCTTCTTCTTCTTTTTTTTTGGTTTTACAAGACAGGGTCTCTCTGTGTAGCTTTGGAGCCTGTCCTGGATCTCTCTCTGTAGCCCAGGCTGGCCTTGAACTCACAGAGATCCACCTGGCTCTGCTGGGATTAAAGGTGTGCGCCACCGCTGCCGGCTTCTTGTTCTCTTTAAGAGAGCATCTCTTTCAAGCTGGTCTTGAATTTGTTATGCAGGAAAGGCTAGCCTTGAACTTCTTGATCCTCTGCCTCTACCTGCCAAGAGCTAGGACTTCAAGCATATGTCATATAGCCAGCAACCATTCTTACTTTATTAACCAGGTAGTCATCTGTGGCTCTATTAAGGACAGTATGGGGAACATGTGGGAACAGAGGTTATCTTAGTTAGGGTTTCAACTGCTGTGAAGAGATACCATGACCACAGCTACTCTTTTTCTTTCAAGACTGGGTTTCTCTGTGTGTAGCCTTGGCTGTCCTGGATCTCATTCTGTAGACCAGGCTGGCCTGGACCTTGAAGTCCCAGAGATCCGCCTGCCTCTGCCTCCCAAGTGCTGGAATTAAAGGTGTGCATCACCACTGCCTGGCTGCAGCCACTCTTATAAAGGAAAACATTTCATTGGAGCTGGCTTACAGGTTCAGAGGTTAAGTCCATTATCATTATGGTAGGAAACATGGTAGCAGCACAGGCTGGAGAAGGAGCTGAGTTCTACATCTGGATCCACAGGCAGCAGGAAGAAAGAGACACAATGGGCCTGGTTTGAGCATCTGAAATCTCAAAGCCCACCCCTGACACACGTCCTCCAATAAGGCCACATCTAATAGTGCCTCTCCCTATGAGCCTATGGAGGCCATTTTCATTCAGAGCACCAGAGCCCAAATTAGACAAAGAAGTAACAAATCAAAAGAGGGTCAATTCAGCACAGAAAGGTGCTTCACATTCATGCCAACAGCAGCTTCAGAATCAAAGAGAAACCTACAACAAGGATACAAATTGAGACCCCAACTCTAACCTTAGTAAATTTCCATTCTATAAGACTCATGGAAGTCAGGCATAGTGACTATGGTAGTTTGAATGTAATTGGCCCCCAGAAGCTCATGGGGAGTGGCACTAATAGGAGGTGTGGCTTTGTTGGAATAGGTGTGGCCTTTTTAGAGGATATGGCCTTGTGTCACTGTGGAGGCAGGCTTTGAGGTCTCATACATGCTGAAGCCACACCCAGTGGTTCAGATCACTTCCTGTTGCCTGCTGATCAAGATGTAGGACTCTCAGCTCCAACACCATGTCTGCCTGCACATAACCATGTCCCACCATGATGATAATAGACTAAACCTCTGAAACTGTAAGCCACCCTATTAAATGTTTTCCTTATAAGAGCTGCTGTGGCCAGGGGGCTGGAGAGATGGCTCAGTGGTTAAGAGCACCAACTGCTCTTCCAGAGGACCCGGGTTCGAACCCCAGCACCCACATGATAGCTCATACCTGTCTGTAACTCCAAGATCTGACACCCTCACACAGACAAACATGCAGTCAAAACACCAATGCACATAAAATAAAAATAAATAAATTCTTTAAAAAAAAAAAATCTGGCAGTGGTGGCGCATGCCTTTAGTCCAGGCAGAGGCAGGCAGATCTCTGAGAGTTCAGGGGCCAGCCTGGTCTACAGAGCTAGTTCCAGGACAGCTAGGGCTACACAAAGAAATGCTGTCTCAGGGGAAAAAAAAAAAAAAAAAAAAGAGTTGCTGTGATCACGGTGT
This sequence comes from Peromyscus melanophrys, assembly GCA_902168415.1. Taxonomy (NCBI): domain Eukaryota; kingdom Metazoa; phylum Chordata; class Mammalia; order Rodentia; family Cricetidae; genus Peromyscus; species Peromyscus melanophrys. Next base: position 5,750 of record CABHPR010111148.1, read on the forward strand.
CTCTTCACAGCAAAAGAAACCCCAACTAAGACAGTAACTCCCATTTGTAACCCCAGTACTTGGGAAGCAGATACTAGATACTGTGAGTTGGAGGCCTGCCTGAGCTCCAGTAGGAGACACTGTTTCACTCCTCTCAACTGGCCAGAAATAAATAACAGAATCCCAGCACCTGGAAGAGTGTATGCCTCATGTGCTGAGAGTCACACACATTTTGGAATGGACTTTAGAAACTACCGATTTGAACTGGATGTTATAGCATACATCTGTAATTCTAACAATTTGGAGACAGAGACAGGAGGATCCCATCAAGTTTTTGTTTTTGATTTTGTTTTTAAGTATAAGTCCCATTTTATTTTTCCAAGGTGTTTTTTCTCCTGTCTTTATGAAGCCACCTCTTTACATGGGCTTTGGTGGAGGTCATGGTGCAGCACCAGCAGGTCTGAATCGTGGTGGGGGTGGTTCGGTCCTTGTGGGCTTCACGGGATCAACTCCTGACCACCTTGCTATGAAGAGCTCAGTTCATGCAGCGTGACAGAGTTTGGGAAGCACATAAGCACATACGTGTCGAAGACAGCAGCGGCCTCCACAGTGTTCTAAATGACGAACTTCTTAACGGCCTCGTCTTTGGGCACGCACCAAGCGCAGTTCGTGCAGCAAAAATATGGAACGCTTCACAAATTTGCGTGTCATCCTCGCACAGGAACCATGCTAATCTTCTCTGTATCGTTCCAATTTTAGTATATGTGCTGCCGAAACGAGCACGGATCCCATCAAGTTTAAGGCCAGCCTGTTCTACATGGAGTACTGTAGGCCAACCACGGCTACACATTAAGATTCTGTCCTGAGAAAAAATGGCTGCAGCAGCAGCGAGGGGGATATATACAAACACATACACACAGACGTTCAGGCCAGCTTTGGTAACTTAACAAAACAAAACACTGTCTCAAAATAAAGTTTTAAAAAGTGGGGAGGAGCCGGGTGCTGGTGGCCCACACGTTTAATCCCAGCACTCAGGAGGCAGAGCCAGGCGGATCTCTGTGAGTTTGAGGCCAGTCTAGTCTACAGAGTGAGTTCCAGGACAGGCTCCAAAACTATACAGAAAAACCTTGTCTTGAACACGCCCGCCCCCCCCAAAAAAAAAATAGGGGAGGGAGAGCAGGAGGGGCGGGGAAGAATGCCTGGATATGTTAGTTCTAGGACAGCATGCTTGTTAGCTATGTGAGAGACCATGTGCTCAATCCCTAGCAACCCCAAAACAAACAAAAACCTCACTGATATAACTGATGTCTTTATTAGTCTTCATAAATCAAACAAAATTAAAAGAATCTTCCTGATAGTATCACAGCAATTAATACAAAAATTATGATTTATAGCCAGGTGGTAGTGGCACAAGCCTTTAATCCCAGCACTCGGGAGGCAGAGGCAGGTGGATCTCTGTGAGTTCGAGGCCAGCCTGGTCTACAGAGTGAGTTTCAGGACAGGCTCCACAGCTACCCAGAGAAACCCTGTCTCAAAAAAAAGAAAACAACATATATATATATATGATTTATGTTTCCTTAGTAAGCCTGCTAAGCAGTTACGAACACACTGAATTAACTACCTCTTTCACAAAAAAGTCCATGTAGAAGAAAAGGCTAGTCCTGGCAGTTCAGGCCTATAACTTGGGAGGCTGAGGTAGGGAGGGTCACATGTTTAAAGCCTACCCAAGCTACAGAATGAGCTCCAGGCCAGCCTGAGCAACTCACTGAGACTGTCTCAAAAATCTAAAAATACAAAAAGGGGTAGGGACACTGCTCACTAAGTACACATGAAGCCCCAGGTTTAATCCTCAGTATCATATAATAAATAAATAAACAAAATGTAAAGGAAATAGATATGTCCCAATGGTTCTCCTTAAAATTCTAAGTAGGATAAAGACTGAGGACGTTTTTTTTTTTCTTTCTTTCCTTTTTTTTTTTTTTTTTTCAAGACAGGGTTTTTTTGTTTAGCTTTGCACCTTTCCTGGATCTTGCTCTGTAGCCCAGGCTGGCCTCGAACTCACAAAGATCCGCCTGGCTCTGCCTCCCAAGTGCTGGGATTAAAGGAGTGCGCCACCACCGCCCGGCGACTGAGGACATTTTTATTCTTCAGCCACTCACTCACTAGTACATTATACACTGAACCACTATTTAGCTGGCAGTTTATATTTGCCAACTATTACACATGAACCTAAAAGAACGACTAATTTAAAATTAACTCAGGGGGCTGGAGAGCTGGCTCCGTGGTTAAAGGCACTGGCTATTCTTACAGAGGATTTGGGTTCAATTCCAGCACCACATGGCAACTCAAACCTGTAAATCCACTCCCAGGGAATTTGAGAACCCAGGGGATCTAACTTAGTATCTCATCTCATGTCATTAATCAAAATACATTCTTCACCTGAAGAACTTGTCAATGAAAAGAAAAGGAAAGAAAAGCCAGTTGTGGTGGCATTTACCTATAACCACAGCATTTGTGAGGTGGAGACCTGAGGATCAGAAACTTAAGGAAATCTTTGTTACACAGTTATCCTAAGGTAGGTCTGGGCTACACGAGACCCAGTCTCAAAAACACAAATAAAAGGGGCTGAAGGCATGGTTAAGAGCATTTACTGCTCTTTTAGATGACTGGAGGTCAGTTCCCAGCACCACACCATGTGGCTCCCAACTCCATGTAACTCCAGCTCCAGGGGATTAGACACCTTCTTCTGGCCTCTGATGGTGAGTGCGCGCGTACACACGCGTACACACACACACACACACACACACACACACACACACACACAAACACACACACACACATTTAAAAAGCAAGGGTGGGGTGGGTTGAGGATGTCACTCAGCAGTGAAGTGTTTGCCTAGCATGCAGGGGTTTGCTCCTCAGCACCGTAAAACAACACAGCAACAACAGGAGGAAAGTGCCAGGTGTGGTGCACACCTTTAATCCCAGCACTAGCAAGGCAGAGGCAGGAGGATCTTTGTGAGTTTCAGGTCAGCATGGTCTATGGAGAGAATTCCAGAACAGCCAGAGTTACACAGAGCTAAAAACAAAACAAACAAACAAAAAACAAAAACAAAACAAAACAAAAAAACTTTATCTCAATTAAGTCTGACCCTTGCTGGACACAGTGGTGCACGCCTTTAGTCCCAGAGCTCTAGAGGCAGAAGCAGGCAGATCTCTGTGAGTTCGAGGCCAGCCTGGTCTACAAAATGAGTCTCAGGACAGCCAGAGCTATTACACAGAGAAACCCTGTCTCAAAAAAACAAAAATAAAAAACAAAAAGCCAGCAACTCTTTGCTGTAATTATAGGTATATACTTATATAAGGAAACCAAAAATAAGGCTTTGGTCCCTGATCCCTACACTAGTTCAAGGACCTGGGTCCTAGGATCAAAGAGAAGAAGAGTAGGTAAGTAATTGGACGACCTCAGCATGCCATTGGCCAGTTCCTGAGAGCACCCTATCTGAACAGTGAATGCTAGCTCTTGTTACAATGTCTCTCTTTCCAGAGCCCTCCGACGACAATCGGCAGAGACAGAGAAGCAGTTCCCTGGCTACTACATGCAACAGTGTTACGTTCTTGGGGCTTTGCTTTTTTCTTTTTGCAGTACTGAGCATGGAATCCAAAGCCTTGGACATGCTAAGCAGGTGCTTCACCACTGAGTGTTATCCCTGGCGTGGTAAGTGCGTACAGAGGTACACAAAGGATTATGGGAGCTTAGTTTCTGCCCATTCTGAAAACAATAAATGGAGCTCAGCCACAAGAGTCAGTGGGAGGGACTAGACACCACCTTTATTCAGAGTCTATTTCTGAATTAAGACTGCCCATATAAGGGGCTGGGCCAATGGCTCAACCATTAAGAGCGCTTGCTGCTCTTCCAAAGGACCCAATTTCAGCTGCCAGCACCCATATCAGGGAGCTCACAACTGCCTGTAACTCTGCCAGCTCCCCGGGATCTGATGCCCTCTTTTGGTTTCTGAGGGCACCTTTACACATGTTTACATATATAAAAACATGAGTGTATGCACGAGTGCGTGCACACACACAAACACAAAAAACAACTTTTTTTTAAAGTTGAAAATGTGGCCTGGAGAGATGGCTCAGCAGTTAAGAGCAGGAATTGCTCTTCCAGAGGACCCAACTTCAATTCCCAGAGTCCATGTCGGATGGCTCACAACCACCTGAACTCCAGTTCTAAAGGATCCTATATCTCTGGCTTATGTAGGCGCGCGCGCGCGCACACACACACACACACACACACACACACGATTTAAAACAAATAAAAGCCGGGCACCCATCACTCCGGAGGCAGATCTCTGTGAGTTCAAGGACAGCCAGAGCTGTTACACAGAGATACCCTGTCTCAAAAGACCAAAACAAAATTGGGAACTTTTTTTTGTTTTGTTTTTCGAGACAGGGTTTCCGGAACTCGGTCTGTAAGACCAGGCTGGCCTTGAACTCAGAGATCTGCTTGCCTCTGCCTCCTGAGAATAAAGGCATGCGCCACCACCTGGCAGGAACTTATTTTAAAACATGTATAGGTATTTTTTGTGTATCTCTGCACCACATGCCTGCCTGGTGCCCAGAGAGGCCAGAAGAGGGCGACGGATACCTATCCTGGAACTGAAGTTACAAGTGAGGTACTTCATAGGTGCTGGGGCTTGAACCCTGGTCCTCTGCATGAGCAGTAGGTGCTCTTGACCACTGAGCTCTCTCTTCAGCTTCCCCAACTAGTAATTCTTTAATGTGCTAGACACTATGTGGGCTCTGAAGTCATAGGGCTTACAGGTTGAGGGAAGTCAGACATTCTTTTAGAAAATTACAGCCTACCATTCTATATGTAAAGGGAACTATTATGTAAAGAGCCCATGGAAATGAAGTTAATAAAACTGCAGTCTCCTAACTGCCTTGGCCAGTCGCTTCAAAGGCCAGCAAGGGAGGCACAGAACGACAGGAGGCTTCCTTCCCTTTAGCCTTACTATGACCATCAGGACAAGATGCCAGGCTCAGTTGTCC
>CABHPR010111149.1:0-13178 GCA_902168415.1 Peromyscus melanophrys
CCCCCAGTAATCCACAAGGATTACCTCAACTTAGACTACTAGCAATAGTGTAGAGGGTATGTGAACTGGCCATCTACTATAATCAGATTGGTGGTTACCCTAATTGTCATCAGAGATACTTTCTCCAGTATGATGGAAGTAGATGCAGAGATCCGCAGCCAAGCACTGGGCTGAGCTCCCAGAGTCTTGCTGAAGAAAGTGAGGAGGAATTGTATGAACCAGGGGGGTCCTGATGGGGTGAGGGGAGCCCACAGAGACAGCTAACCTGAGCTAGTGGGAGCTCATGAACTCTGGAACAACAGTTAAGGAGCCTGCATGGGACCTACCTAGGCCCTCTGCATGTGTGTGACAGTTGTGTAGCTTGGTCTCTGTGTAAGGCTCCTAGCAGTGAGAACAGGACCTGTCCCTGGTATTGAGCTGTCTTTTGGGAACCTATTTACCCTGCTGGAACCTATTCACCCTGCTGGACTTACCTTGCCCAGTCTTAAGGCAAGGGAAGTTCCTGCCTCAACTTAATGTGCCATGCTTTGTTCAAGCCCATGGGAACCTGCCCCTTTTTGAATGGAGATGGAGGAGGAGTGGATGGGGAGGGGGTGGATAGGAAGTGGGGTGGGAGGGTGGAAAGCAAGGAGAGGAAACTACTGTTGGTATGTAAAATAAATGAAAAATGCTATTTAAAATATTTCTCATATATTTGAAAAGACCTAAGGTACAGATTTCAAGAGAATGGGAGTGAAGTACATGTTTATTTATGCATATAAATTTATATTAGTCACTAAGTTTTTCAAAAGTACAAAGAGGAATATAACCATATTAAACAGTAACATCAAATGAGAGAACAAGATTCAGATCAAAATGTTGATGGGTTCATAGTCTAGGAATATATATCAATCAGGGTACTCTAAAGAACCAAGGCTAATGGAATATTATGTATTACAAAAGGAAATTTAGTTGATTGGATTACACAGTACATGCTGAGTAGTCCAGCAATGGTTGTCACCTTAGTTGTGAGTCTAATAACCTGGTAACTACCCAGTCCATGAGGATGAATGCCTCAGCATTCCAAATATCCTGCTGAAAGCCTGGAGGATTTCTGGCGAACCTCTGTTCTAAATTCAAGTTGGATGGCAAAGGAGTTGGATTTTGGCCTTAGTGAAAGGAGACAGAAGCAGCTCCATTGTTAGCAACAACATCAAGGATAGTAACAACAGGGTAGATGCACTCACCATCAAGAGGAAAAGTAAGCACCATTGCTTTTTCCTGTAGTGTCCTTGCATATTTGTTGCTACTAAAAGATGCTGCCCATGCTAAAGGAGGATCTTCCTAATCCTGTGGAGTCTTCCTGGAAATTCCCTCACAAATACAAAGGTATGTTTCAGTTTAAAGATCCATCCAACTTGACAATCTCACCTAACCACCACAGAGTCCCTCTGTCAAATATGCAGTGAAAGGAAAATAATTTTGAGTGAAATACAAATACATTACTAGTATTGTATTATATTTACATGGAAGTAAAATGTATTGAAAATTTGTATAACACTTTAATTTGAGTTATTTCTGGTTAAAGCATGCCTCATTCCTATGGAATCCTGTTCTATGGCTGTGATATTACTGAGATCCAGAGAACTCTATGAAAAAGGAGATGTAACGTTTGACAGAGTAAAACTAAGAAAATAAAAATTACAGTGGATTGTTTGGTGTAATACAGAAAATAGAATACTATCACACTGAAGGATGATCACAAAATGACAGACAAGACAAATATATAGCCCATAATATAAGTGGAGTACTAGACTATCTTCACAGAAAATCAGTGTTCTCCATCCGATCTTTGTCTAATTTTCAGTGAAATTTCAACTTATATGCAGTATTTTTCTAGATAATAGCCTTCTTTTAGACTGTAACTGTCAAAAGAATTTTATTCCATTCTGTAAGGTGCCCTTTTCTCTCTAATTGTGGGGTTTCCTTGCTATAAAAAAGCTTTTTTGTTTTGTTTTGTTTTATGTGGTTGATTTTTTTTTAGTTGCTCATAATGCCTGTGATATCAGGATTCTGTTCATATGTTCTTTCCTGTGCCTACAGGTTCAAGCATATTTCCCACCATCTCCTTCATCAAAGTAAAAATAAGTCTTTTGTTGAGGGCCTTTAACCTATTTGGATTTGAGATTTGTGAAGGATGTGGGATAAAGGTCTTGTTTCATTTCTCTATGAAACTATCCAGTTTGACCAGTAACAGTTGTTGAAACTGCTGTCTTCATCCTTACTGACTAGCATTTATAGTGCTAAAATGTGGTATCCATGGTACTGGAAGGGAAAAGAAATCATCAGACTTATTCAGTTGCCAGCCCTGTGAACTACTATAAAGATCTGCTTTAGATTAGTTCACTGGTGATATAGTGGCACAAATTCCACAGGAGTCCTACTTTCTGATTGGATTGAAGAACCTCTCCAATAGTTTTGTAGTTCAAGAACCTGTAGCTAGACTTCCCATAATATAGATTAGTGCAATCCACAAACTTCATTAGGAAACCTCTTTATTCATAATTCAGCGATTTTAGCTTTTTATCATGTGTTTTGAAATGTTTAATTTTATTTTAATGTATTTTTTAAAAATTAGTGTATAATTGCAACATTTTAGCCTTTCATCCTTGCAAGCTTTAGATGATATATATCAACTAATGAATACTTATATAATACATATTTTTAAGCATATGTATTTATATAGAGACATATGTCATATGTATTTATAGATTAATATACATTAAAATATGGTTACATCATTTTGCTTTTCCTCTTTCCAAGCTTTATTTGAGATATATATTAAATATAATGTATATACAGCTATCTTTTTACTATGGAATATATACACTATGAAATACTTTCAACTGAAAGAAAAAATAAAATCACTAATTTGCAATTACATAGATGAAACTAGAAAATTGTATAATGAATGTTTTAACATAGACTTAGAAGAACAGACACCTCATGTTCTCCCTCATCTGTAGTTCCTAGTTCCAAGTATTCAGATGTGAGTATATAAAGTATAGTAACCTCAAAACCAGGAAACTAAAAAGGGACCATGATAGGGTACCAGATAATCGTCTCTTTGCAGTAGATGACAAACAACACAGAAACTAACAACAGAGGTACAGAAAATTAATGACCCCAGAGTGCTCAGTCCTAAATGTATTGCTATATTATACCTCACTTCTCCTAAAATTCAGGGATCCTTGCAGAAAAGGGAGCTGAAAGACTGTGAGAGCTAGATGTTGTAGATGACCGAAAACAAACAGGATTTTCCAGAAACAATAGAGCCATTGCTCATAGGAATCGACAGTGATTACAACAGCTTGGAAAAGACCCATGCCAATTCAAGTTAGACAGAATCCCAGCCTGGAAAGGAGATGTGGACACAAAGTGCCGCTTCTAGTTGAAGACCTATTGGTAATTATTGTTGGCCAGAGAAAGGGAATTAGTTTTTTAAGAGTGTGACCCCTGGTTAGTCTATCACATTCCAGTGGATGGTCACTCACTTAATGGTATCTAGGAAGCACTTTGGTTGATAATGGAGTGAGGGATGGATCTGGGAGATGGGAAAGGGAAAGAGAAATTTTCAAAATAAATGATGTAAATCTCAATACAAATATTTACTTTTACTTAATTTTTTAAAAGAAATTCATACATGATTATTATATTTTTATAGTATCTCCGTACTCTTTTGCAACTATATTTGTGTGCTTCTCCTCAAAATTGTGACCTTTTAAACTATTGTTACATATTCATAGAACACATATATATGTATGTGTATCTATCTATCTATCTATCTATCTATCTATCTATCTATCTATCTACCTATCATCTATCTATCTATCATCTATCTATCATCTATCTATCTATCTATATAAAACCTATGGAGTCCATTTAGTGCTGCTTATATGTACATGTGTATAGAGCTGATCACATGATGTTTAACTCCATATCAGGGGCTCATCCTTGTAGAAAACCAAGTCTTCTTTCGGCAGTCATTGACCGTCTGAAGCTCTTCATTCCAAAGTGTGAGCCTGTGAAAATTTTCCCATATATGTTGGCTTATCAACTGGTCATGTTGTTGTATAGATTTGCTTAGGTAACCTATTTTTGACATCTCATAGGTAAAATTTCCCGCTTTTCTGTAGGATATGCTAACAACAGGCATCCTGGACCTTTGACTCCTACAATTTTTCTGTCTTCTCTTTTATGATTTTTTTTCCCTCAACCTTCGGTATAGAGGTGGTGTATAGAAAATGTGTTCTGATTTATTTCAGTCACATAAAACTTCAAGTAAGAACTGTACAAAGTATTTGAAAATATACTAACATTGATAAAATGTCTTTCTATCTAAATTGAATGTTCTCACAGATTGTGTGTGTGTATGTTTACTAAATTCATCTCATACTCAGTAATGTTAAATGATAATATAGTTTCATTTGATTTAATATAACATAAAGCCTTACTGCACTTTGAAACTTCAATAGAAAACAAAGTACTTAGTAGATTGTGCTTGCACATCATTGACCTTTTCCTGCTTTGCTTATTGCATAACCCTTTGTCATATCACCACAGCTGGAGTAATTGAGGAAACACCTGCTGTAATCAACAGAGAATCAGCTTATTCTCCATGAGACAAATGCATTGTCCTCTACCAATAGAGCTTTGGAACTGAACTAAGGAGGAATAAGAGCTACTGCCTCAGCTCGTGACAATGAAATAGATTATCTTCTCTGTTTTCTAATATATGGCACAACCACTCTCAGAGCTTGCAAGAATCTCACTGTCACCTGCCTTAGAATTTTGATTCCTTTAAATTTTCATTTCTATTTAGCACAGGAATGATGTTTCATATCTCAGTGGCATACATTTTGCAATGCACATTGAGTTGCCTGTGTCACTGACTTTTACATAGAGGATCACTAATAAATTTGTAGAATTCAAAACACTTTTCATCACCAAACATACTTATCACTACATTAACTTAGATTGATCTTTTTTTATCTCTTCATAATTGAAATTTTCAATGGGAAAGTCAGGAAAAGTGAAAGATTGAAAATTGGTACTCACTTATATTTACCTTTTATTTTTTTATTATTTATTTTTTATTTTATAATTTAATTTAATTTTACATATCAGTCACGGATTCCCCTGTCCTCCCTCCTCCTGCCCAGCCCCCCTTCCTCCCCCCATTCCACCCCCCTCATTCCCATCTCCTCCAGGGCAAGGACTCCCCTGGGGATTCAGCTCAGCCTGGTAGATTCAGTCCAGGCAGGTCCAGTCCCCTCCTCCCTTCACCCAGGCTGAGCAAAGTGTCCCTGCATAGGCCCCATGTTCCAAACAGCCAGGTCATGCACTAAGGACAGGTCCTGGTCCCACTGCCTGGGGGACTCCCAAACAGTTCAAGCTAATCAACTGTCTCACTTACCCAGAGGGCCTGATCCAGTTGGGGGCTCCTCAGCTATTGGTTCATAGTTCATGTGTTTCCACTAGTTTGGCTATTTGTCCCTGTGCTTTTTCCAATCATGGTCTTAACAATTCTCACTCATACAATCCCTCCTCTTTCTCGCTGATTGGACTCCCTGAGCTCCACCTGGGGCCTGGCTATGGATCTCAGCATCCACTTCCATCAGTCACTGGATGAGAGTTCTATCAAGACAGTTAGGGTGTTCGGCCATCCAATCACCAGAGTAGGTCAGTTCGTGGCTTTCTCTTAACCATTGTCAGTAGTCTATTGTGGAGGTATCTTTGTGAATTTCTGGGGACCTCTCTAGCACTTTGCTTCTTCCTATTCCCATGGGGTCTTCATTTATCATGGTCTCTTTTTCCTTGTTCTCCCTCTCTGTTCTTGATCCAGCTGGGATCTCCCACTCCCCTAAGCTCTCTTTCCCTTAACCCTTGCCCTTCCTTACCCCCACTCATGTCCAATTTGCTCATGTAGATCTCATCCATTTCCCTGTCATTGGAATGATCTTAATTTTTTGTATCTTTGGCCATCTTTTGTATTTTTTCTATGTTCTTAATTTATATCTTAAGAATTGTTACAGAGGTGTTGTTAAGAATTTCACATTTTGCGGGGTGGTGGTGGCTCATGCCTTTAATCCCAGCACTTGGGAGGCAGAGCCAGGCAGATCTTTGTGAGTTCAAGGTCAGCTTGGTCAGCAGAGCAAGATCCAGGACAGCACCAAAGCTACACAGAGAAACCCTGTCTTGAAAAACCAAAAATAATCATATTTTTATCCAAAGTATGCCCAGGGTGTGTAAAACTCTGCTATCATTTTTTGTCCCCCTCTTTCTCATTTATGACCAAAATATTACTCACAGGTCTGAAAAAGTATCTTAATAATGACACAGCATGTTGCTAACATCAAGTTTTTCTTTGACAAATCTAGAACCTAGCACTAATGTTGTTAATTATTGGAAAAAAGATGAGAATCAGCATTAGGTACATTTCTTTAGAGTGATAGACTACTAAAAACACAAGTCAAACATTACTTTTCCCTTCATTGGGTTGTACAATGTATGTAGAAACATTTTCATAAAATTATCTATTTTCAGTTTGGGGGAGTTTCCTGTTTCAGGCTTCTAAAAACAATATAGAAAAATTTATTCATTAAAATAATGAACAAATCTGGGTGGTGGTGGCACATGCCTTTAACTCCAGCACTTGAAAGGTAAAGGCATAGGCAGATCTCTGTGAATTTAAGGCCAGCCTTGGTCTACAGAGTGAGTTGCAGGACAGGCTCCAAAACCCCAAAGAGAAACCTTGTCTTGAAAGACAACAACAACAACAAAAACCAACCAAGCTTATTATGTATGTTTCAAAAATTCTGTAAAAAGGGAATTCTGTGTTGTCTTCTCCTAGTAAAGGGAACTTCTCTGAATTGTTCTCGTTAGATGGACTGTATGATCAAATTTTCTTTATCTGGTAAACAAAATATGTAATCTCTGCCTTATAAACTAATATATGCTAAAACATATGTGCAACAAATAAATAATTCATATATATTCACACATATGTTCACACACTGAGGAAGAGGGAGGGAGAGAGAGAGATAATAGTTTTATGGTTGTAGCTCATGCAGGTTTGAAGCTATTCCTCTTCTGCCCCAGCTTCTTAAGTCCTAGGACTAAAGAAATAATTTTCAATTCTGATTTCCCCAAAATTATTTTATTTGCCCCAATATATTATGACAAATGCAAAACAGTAAATTGCATAATGAAATGAACTAGCCTAAATGATTTCAGGATTTACTCTCTGAGTTAATGACAGAGCACAGAAAGATCTGATGATATATTAGGAATTTGGGGAAGGATATTCTGAGAAGCAAGTAGAAAATGAGAACACAGATAATAAGTAACTTCATAGAAAGACATAGATGATAGAAATGAACACTGTTATATTTACTGATATATCAAGCTATACTGTGATTCAAATTTTCTATTTTTAAAATTAAAGAAAACAAAATTAGCCTTTGGCAACAACTTAAGTGCAATGCCATGGAAACACTTTATTATGTCAATAAAATTTTGATTTATAAATCTTTCTTTGTGTAAGTCCCAGTTCATTTATCTTCTTGAACTCAATTTAGGAATAAGAATAAAAGAAGGGTACATAGTTGATATAAAACATATAGATGAATTAAAGAATCTTTTCCTTAAGTGTTCTTGTATATGGAAACTTCAACTTTATGCTTCTGAGTTAGTAATGTAGGTAAGGATGAGTTTTCTTCAAATTATAGCCTCAACTGTTAGTGAGAGCATTATTCATTTAATAACAAAATAGTAGTAAATTATTTACCAAAAAATAGTTTCCAGTGCTTATGGTCTCTTAGTAATGAACCTAACAGAGAATATATGAAAAAAACACTTTAGCCTTAGATTAATTAAGCAACACCTGAACTACAGTTGAACCCTGGTGTAGAACACAATGTGAAATAGAATTTTTAATATAAAGGTTAATGGCTTAATTAGCCACACTTCAATGTTTAATTCAAATAAATGCTCAACCAGTTGACTGTAAAGTTCACTCATTTTTTTTTTTTTTTTTGCTTTGGGTTATTTCCTCTAGAATCCTTGTTACCACTGAGGTCTTATAAATGAGACAGCACATAATCAGATGAGAAGAAACATGAATTTGGCCATAGTATCTCTATTTTATTGAGAATGGGTAGGTGGGAGTGAAATAAATATGATCTGATAAGTGCTAATACTTTCATAAGGATAGAAATTGAGCTCAAATAAGATTTTGCATCAACTTGTGAATTGTTTATATTTGATTTTGAGAACACTTTTGTGCTATGGGATGTCTTTCTGTAGGCTGTGAATATGTGTTGCTGATTGGTTGATAAATAAAACTGAATTGGCCTAGGGCAAGACAGCTTAGAGGCAGGCAGGAAATACAGGAAGCAGAGAGACAGGAAGAAGAAAGGCAGAGAGGAGAGACACCAGCTGCTGCCCAAGGAACAACATGCCAGCACACTGGCAAGCCACAGAACACATGGCAAAACATAGATTAATAGAAATGGGTTAAGTTAAGCTATAAGAGCTAGCTAGCAAGAAGCCTGCCATGTGCCATTCAATTCATAATTGATATAATTGGGTCTGAGTGGCTACAGGACTTGGCAGGACACAGGAAAACTTCCAGCTACACTTTTGTACACTGGAGTGCAAGACAATTCAAAACAAAAGAGTTTATTGATTTTTAAAAGTATCTTTTTATTTGGGGGATTATAGCATAATTACAGCATTTTTCCCATTCATTTTCCTTGTGCCAACTTCTCCTATGTATTCACCGTACTCCCCCAACCCAAATTAATGGCTTCTGTTCTTTAAATTCGAGATATATTTATTTTCTATACATTTTACTTATATATTTACTATATGGATTTACATATTATACCAAGTATATAAATACAATCTTTTCAGTCCATACAATGTCACTTGTATGTATGTATCTTCATGGGTGCCCACTAGATATTGGACAAACAATTGGTGTGCTCTTCAAAGCATTCCTTATTAGCTGCTTCTCATTTTCTGTCTAGGGCTGAGGCCCCCTAGGTTTGCCTTCTTCTACATTAGCATGTATGTTGGGATGAACTTTGTTCAGGTCTCATTTAAGCAACCGTGTTAGGGAAGTTTAATAAGTGTAGCTTCTGTAACATTTCTAGGCCACATATTCATACAGCAAACTCCCTCTTCCTCTAGTCTTTCCAATATTTCCATTCCCTTCTTTCACAATGACAACTGAAACTTGTATATAGGATTTGTGATATAGATATATCAGTTTGGACTGAGCTCCACAACTCTGTGCTATGATTTTTTATATAATAGCAATCAACTTTGTTTACATTTTATTTTTGAGATTATAACTGGATGACATCATTGATTATAACAGGTTCCTATTCCAATTAATGCAGAGTTTTTTAGGCAAGCATTTCTAAACAAAACGTAATAATTTATCACATTCAGCTTCACAAAGAAATAACAGAAATAATGGTACATACCAGTCTTTTAGCTCTCTTTTCATTTATTTATGTTATTTATTTTTCATAATTAACCAGTTTTATTTACAGAATAAGGACAAAGGGAGAAATCTCTCTCTCTCTCTCTCTCTCTCTCTCTCTCTCTCTCTCTCTCTCTCTCTCTCTCTCTCTCTCTTTCTCTCTCTCTCTCTCTCCCTCCTGAGTGTTGAGACTAAAGGCGTGTGCCACCACTGCCTGACCCCTATGGCAAATTAGTGGCTTAACTCTATACTCTGATCTTCAGGGAAGCTTTATTTGTTAGATACAAACAAAATATCATCACATTTTCCCCTTTTTTGTCTAAAATTAAAAAAAAGTTTAGTAATGATAATTTCAATCCATATTTTAATATAAATAGAGCCTAATATCAATTTTTACAGAATGTGCAGAAAAGTATTTGCTGGTGTGCAGCTAGACACATGCATATTTGTTTGAATACCTTGTTTGCTCACTGTGAATTGATTTTTTGAGGTTTTAGCCATGAAAGGGAAACATGTAAATTTTTCCTTCATTGGAATACATCCAAATAGTTAGCTCTATTTCCTTCTACTGTCTGCATTTCTTTTATATATGAACCCTTCTTACATTTCTGGCTTAAATGCAGTTTGATCATCAGCATTAAACACTCAAAATATGTAGGATTAGTCACAGAAAACAAGTACTTGACTTCTTTTCAACACTGTCATCAATCATTTCTGCACTCAAAAGAGAAAATTAAAGCCACACTTCTGGTTCTATAACTTGGAAGCTGACTTTCAGTGGGGCCTTCAGACTTGCACCAGTCACTTTTTCAGAATGGTAAAATTAAGCTCAAAATAGAGACTCAATACTTCAAGTACCTGCTGGAATTAACAACTGTTGATGCTGAGGGAAGGTAGCAATCTATATTAAAACAGGTGTTGAATTCAATAACAGTTATATATGAAGGAATATTATAAGTTGTGACAATTACTTATAACTGATTATATGATGTTCAGATAATTATATTGTTTTCAGATTTTTAAATAAAAAAACAGATGATTTTTTTTTTAGTCTGGAAAAATCTTCCCATAACAGAGAACTAGTTAAATTTTCACTAACTATGTATATGTTTATGATACTTTGAAATACATTATAATAAATGAAAGTATTTCATATTTAGCTCCTTATCAATGACTTTAATCTTTCACCCAATAACTAAGAAAAAATCTAAAGTTTTCAAACACAGTTCATACTTATGAAAAACAATGTCAATGTTCAAGGTTCAGGTAGAATTGTATATGAGATGGCAGAATTATTGTAAGAATCATAGGCCTGGATGGGTGAAGCTAGAGAGTATACTCTAGATATGACAAGGAAAATACACCTGTGAAATTTCAACAATATGATTCCCTGAATAACATGGGTATCATCGCTAGTTGACATGACAATGTGCACAGGAAAATTGCACAAGTTTCTGCACATAGATGAATGGCTACTGAGAGAGGGAGCTGTACAGTCTCAAATGGTCAGGTATAGACATGTGTATACAAAAAGTAAGGTGGATTCAGTCAGTTTTATATACATTTGTGAATATATATATATATATATATATATATATATAAATACATACTGTATGTGCATGTGTAAAAATATTAATTAGAGAATAAGCTTGTGAATTTGAGAGGAAAAAAGGAGGGCACAGGAGGAGTGGGTGAAGTGTGACAGATAAAAGAGATGCAAATTCATTGTTCATCTTTTAATTACTAAAATAGGAAAATATACATGTAATTACAAAGAGAAGTTATTTCTCTGAATAAGACTTGGAGTAGTGATTGTATTTGTACATAAACACAGGTATTTAGGTGGAGGAATCTGGATATTATGTCACTTAGCTAAAGAATTATATTAGCTCCTCTCTTGGATTATGATCTGTAGAAGCATTTTAAATCAGATTTATAGTTTCAGTATTAATTCCATCTTGTTGAGTGAGTCTAAAATCCAATCACAGAACAATTGGTTGCCTCCATAACAGCAGTGTCATTAAAATTCATTTTGATCAATGGAAACATTTACAGATATATTTACAGTAAGACAATTAGTTTGTAACCATAACTTAATTTACAAACATTAGTTTGAAAATTACTATTTCATAAGTATCTTTATTATTAGCAATTCCAGTTATAAATGTAGTTTGTGTTCTAATTTATCACAGAGTAGCAATTTAAGTCAATGATTACATATGTTAATGAGTTTTTGTGTAATCATTAAAAAATAAAACATAAGCCAGGTGGTGGTGGCACTTTAATCCCAGCACACAGGAGGCAGAGCCAGGTGGATCTCTGTGAATTCGAGGCCAGCTTGATCTACAGAGTGAGATCCAGGACAGGCACCAAAACTACACAGAGAAACTTTGTCTCAAAATAACAAACAAATAAATAAATAAATAAAATAAAACATAAACAAGTCCTAGAAATAAGTGATTGATTATATTTTTATTACAATAATGATTTATTTATGAACAATTTTAAATATTGATAGTATATAAAGAAGTTATTTAATTAGCATAGAAGGGAATCAAAATTAGTC
The DNA here is from genome assembly GCA_902168415.1 of Peromyscus melanophrys. NCBI lineage: Eukaryota > Metazoa > Chordata > Mammalia > Rodentia > Cricetidae > Peromyscus > Peromyscus melanophrys. The sequence continues at coordinate 12,099 of CABHPR010111149.1, forward strand.
CCTTTTTATGCTATACCTGTAAGAGGTTTTTAGTGCCTTTATGATTCTATTTCTTGAAGAGAACTTCCAGATTTAAAGTCACCATGTTAAGGCTGAACTGTGAATTAAATGTTAGTTAAGCATATTGTGAACTACAACTTAAGTGTGGGACAGCATGATCACCTGCAGGTTACTGGTCATAAAGCTGAGAAAATCAACTCCAGTAAGTTACTTTAATTATAACTCACAAACATTATTCTTTGTGCCAAGTTTGTAATTGAAACAGTTTATTTTTGAAGATGTGCAAGAGCAGCTGTGGGTTATAACCAAGAGGAGTAATCCTTGTATCTTTTTATTCTGCTTTGTAGGTGTTCAATTTTTTTCTTTGATATTTTCTCATATGAGAGCTTAAATTACAAATATAATGGTTTCATTCCACTTTGTGTTCTAATTTTAAAGTCACTTCTTTAAAAATTATGACCCACAGACATACTGCTTTCTTCTACTTAACTCATATTAATTAAATGCATTTATTTTGTCAAGGCAAAGAAACATATAAATTTTTGACTTTCAAAGAAGAGCAATTCCTGGGAAAATCAGTAATAACAATGATCATTATCATTTTCAGCAAATAACCCGTTAAAAGTTTTAAAAACTTAATTCAAGATCTCCTTATGCATTGTCCATAATAAATATTTTGTATGCATAACATATAAATATAGGTGAAGGAAAGTTCCATGATAAAATTTCCTTAGATGATAATACCCTATTGATAATACCCTATTTGCTCTGAGACAGAGAAATCAATTTTAAAATGACCAGGAAACTCTCTTCCTGCAGGTTAGTTTTCATTTTGCAGAAGAGGAGAAAAAATATCAATAGTCTTCCTGAGCAGGGCACCCAGAATGCTGCAACACCGATCTTCCAGGTAAGATGTATCCACTGGCATTACTGGCAAGACTATGGAGCTAATCAATTGCTCTTTTGATTTGAAATCTGGAAAAAAATTCATGACTGGTACTGTAAATAAGAAAAACAAAACAACAACAGCAACACCACACACACACACATACACACACACACACACACACACACACACAC
>CABHPR010111153.1:0-11113 GCA_902168415.1 Peromyscus melanophrys
GAGCTAATGGGGACAATTCCATATTTTCCTACAAAAGAGTCCCTATTAAAATAGGTTATTTGTGTCACACATTATTCTGGAAACCCTACTTCTGTGGACTCGAGGCACCCCGTGAAGACTGCCTATTCCAGTCACACCTGGCCACTGTTTGTCACTGTGCAGGGTCTGACTAATCCCTTGTTATTGGCCATTTGTGTTGTTCCCACTGATCCTCTATTGCTGTCCCCTGAAGTCACAGCATCTAATCCCTTTCTAACATTCAAGGAGCTTTTCATTATGAAGGCTCAGAGGCTGGGAAGAATAACTGAATAGAAAGTGAACATTGTCAAGCAGAGAGAAAATGACTAATGAGTCTGAAAGCCAGACTGAAGGACAACAAAACAACTTGCAGGTGTGGTTCACCAGACCAGTGCCTGTGTGTGTTAGGGCCAGATCTTGAGTCACTGGGGCTTGGGGGGTGGGACGACATGTGTGTGTGAGAACACACATATTCACGTGCATAAGGATGCCAAAGGTCCACCTTGGATGACATTCCTCATGTGCCATCCATGTTATTTTTTAATGCAGGGTCTCGCACTGACCTAGAACTCAGCAAATAGGCTAGGCTAGCTAGCCAGTGAGCCTCAGGGGTCTGCCTATCTCTGCCTCCCCAGCCCTAGGATTGCGAGCGCACACCACCACACCTGACTTTTTTCATGTGTGCTCTGGAGTCTGAACTCAGGTCCTCACACTTCCCAGGCAAGTGTGTTACCACCTAACCTATTCTTAAGGGAAAATGTACTCCAAGTCCCTCTGTACCTCCCCACCTCAATCACCAGGCAGTGAGATGAAGAATTGGACTTGAAAGCCAAAGATGCATTTCTCTTAATTCTGTATCTGTGCATAAAAGTCACTCTTGCGGTTCTGTATCTGAGCCATGTCTTTAGGGTTGGTCCCATAAAGAAAAGGGACCCACTCCTTGCTACTGCCTACCAGTCAGATGATATCAGAAGCCAGGATACTGTATGCCATAGTCAGCCCATCCCAAACTTTTGCAAAAGTATTCATCCTAAGGTGGAGCGGGGAGCACACCCCATCCAAAAAGCTGGCCTAATTAAATCCTGACAGATTGCTGGACTGTTTCGCAGCTGCCTGGTAGCTGGATCTGCTCGGAGGCTCTGGCAGGGATAGATGCATCTGGCTTCGCTGAGGTAGTTAATATCATTGGCGTGAGCCAAGAATGGTGGAAATGGTAGGAAATGTGTTCTTTTCTTACTCTCAGGCACAAGAGAATTGGAAGAAAAATACATCTTTCCTTCCTGGTTTTAAACTGCTTAGAAGGAGTGGGAAAGGGATCAGTTCATCACCAACCAGGGAAGTACTCTTTTTGTATTCCATTTGTAGGCCACGCTGGCGGCTACAGTGACTTCTGCAGGCTTTGAAACGGGGTGGCAGTTTAACCACATCAAATGCATAATGAAGTGAGGCCCCATCTCGTCGGTATTCAGCCGGCCACTGGCATTACACACGCTAATCCTGAAACAATAAGCTATAAGGAGAGGCCGCTTGCTTTCCTGGTTGGAAATGAATGGAGAGGCCTGAATTAGGCCAGTTCCATCGCCTGCTTTAACCTGGCATGGTGCCAGCATGTCGAGTTTGACCCAGGAGGATTCCTATCATGTGAAAGACTTAAATCGGGTCTGTCTGCCAATGCGTACGGTCCTAATCCGTTAAATATTTCCAGATAACTATACATGTGGGGCCCGTTAGCTCCACAGACGGTCACATTCTGCTAAATCCATGCAAATAGAGCCACTTCTGCCTCTTTGTTTTTGTTTTTGTTTTTGTTTTTGTTTTTGTTTTTAAAGGCAGACTTGATAATGTCCTGTTCCTGCATGATTCTACCCAAATCCTTCAGGCAGCACACAAAGTGCCTAGCATGTCTTAACCTTCGCAGTCATTACCCCTCTGCTCTCCAGGGCCTGGCTCTCTTGAAGTAAGATCAGAAGGATTTTCACATGAAGTATTGTCTTTCTCTTTGATTAGCTACTTATGTGGAATCAGAAACCCTGTCTATATCCAGCTATGGAAATTTGAGCCCCAAAGACAATGGCCTTGAACCCTGCTGGTCTTTGCAGCCTTCTGCACTCAAGAAAATTAAAACACAGGGACTTGAATGATTGGGGCTTTTTTTTTTTCCTTTAGGAGAAACACTACTGTCTGTATTAGAACATTTTTTTTTCCAAAAAAATTATTATATTCATCAGGGAGTCATTTTTTTTTCTAATTTCCCACAGTCCAAAAATGGAGATAACCTTTTCGAGATTATTTAAAAAAAAAAAAAAAAAGGGGGAGTCCTGAACAATCTTTTATTCAACAGGTATTTCTCAGGCATCCTTGGATGCTGAGTTACATGCTGGATAAGCAGACAGTACATCACCCTCCTACTTAGTGTGGAGTGGGGGGGGGGGGGGGGGGGCTCTTCCTGGGCACCTATCTGGGCTTTCTGTGCCTAAAATCTGTGTGAACTGTGCTGAGGATACAGCCTTCCTATGTGAGAATTTCTCTGTCAGAGACATGGAGATCACAGCCTTCTCACTGCATCTGGAGTTTTTCATATGGGGCTTTTCAAATCCGTTCGCCACCATACCACTGTCCTTGTTACTGCAGCTGAGGCCATTGCTGTTATTGTCATTATTGCTACAGAGCAAAGGCGTTGCTCAGAACAAAGCCGATCCCTCATGGTCCCTGTGCTGTGGAAGGTAGGCACTAGCAGAAGATTCTAGTGAGAGGGTAGTATGCTGTGAGGAAAGAGAACTAGCTCTTGGGAAGAGGCATTTTCCTCATCAAGAATGTCAGGGAAGGCTTCCTGTGGAGCAGATGACAGACTGGAGATGGATGGCAGGAGAGGCATTGATTCATTATAAAATAATTAATACAGAAAGTGCCTCTAGTTTAGCCATCTCCTGACAGCCATTATCATTTTAATATGTAGCCTTCCAACATCTTTTTTGTGTGTGTGAGCAAAAGAAATGTGCATATGCACATACTCACACGCACATTTTTCTCATCAAAAATGGCATCCTGCTTTCACAAGATGTATATTCTTCATAGTGGGAGCTCTTTCACCAAGCAGTCCGCTGCTAACATTTTTCTGTATCAGAAGTCAAGACCGACTTCTTAAGAGCTGAGAGCGAGGGGCATGCGCCTTCCAGCTGCTGTCTCTTGTGCTTGTCTATCACTCCTGCCCTCTGTGAGTCAGGACTCCCACCTGACAGCTTTACCATGTGGCTTCTAACGGGGCTGTCTGCCTTCTGCAGGACTTGCTAAGGCTCCGGGCAGTATGTTCTTATCTTGGGCACTGGTCCCCAGAAGCTCTGTGGCTCTGTCTGAACCCCTAATTGGGGTTTGTGGTACACATTTCTGGAGCTTGTCCGGAATAGAAGCTTGTATTTACACATACGAAGAAAAGGAATACACAGGCACACCACCTAACTCTTCTTAAAATCTCCCTCATGTTTCTGTTACCTGAATGAACACTGGAGGAGCCCTGTTAAAGGCTATGCTCCAAGGATCATGAAGGCCCTCACATTTCAAGAGCTTCTTAGAAGATGATTTGTTTGTCCTCATATTGCTGAAGGCTCAGATCACTAAAGTCACCTTTAAAGGAGATTTTTTTTTTTAAAGGAGATGTTTTTATGGACTCAAAACAGGAAAGAAAAAAAATCAATGGTTCTGTGCTGTGTGAAATGCTTTGCAGCTTGCTCTCCTCAGTGACTCAGTTACTGGCAGGTTCATTCTTCAGCTCTGTGATCTGATTGACGGCATCTCTGCACTCAGTGAGGGCCCCATTAGCATACTGTAAAGCTGGGGCTGCTTTGGTTCCTACTCTATGGCCACACTGGGGCTCATTCCAGCTGCTTCACAGCAGATGCCTAGTGTACGCTGTCTTAACCTTTTCACCGTAGCTCCCCTAGTTTCCTGTGTGCCGTGGGCTGTCTTCTCCATTTTGCCTTGGTTTCCAAGTTTTCCTTTCACTCTCACAGATTGACTCTGAGTCAGTCCAAGATGGAGGAGGTGATAATTAATCAAGGTCATTCAGCAAAGTTGCAGAAAGCCACCTCAGTCTGTTCCCAAGGCTTTACCAGATAGCACAGGCTGAGTGGCTTGAGCATCAGGAGTTTATTTCTCACAGATCTGGAAGCTGGAAGTTCAAGATCAAAGTGTCTGCCATTTTGGTCCCTGGTGAAGATTTAGTTGGTTTGTAGACAGCCGCCTTCTTACTATGTCCTCACTGGGTAGAGCGTAAACAAGCTCTTTAGTGGCTCTAATCCCACTTTGAGGGTCCCTCCTCCTAACTCCATCCAAACTGCATCACCTCCCAAAAGCCCTGCTACATTAGCACCAAAACCTTGGCATGTGAATCTGGGGATGATGCAAACACTTAGTCCCTAACAAGCTGCTCTCAGGACTCAGGATTAAGAAGAGTGTGTCACCAAGAGACTGTGGCTGGCAGGAGAGAACATCTGGACCAGCAGGATGGCGGTGCGGCAGGATGATGGGAAGGGATCACAGTGTCATGGAAAGACAGCATTTGGTACTACGTGCCAACTCAGCCACTATCTGTGGATTTCTTGCTCTCTCCCAGCTTGCCTATCCTTCTCTGTTACACTGGGGTGGTGGAGAGATGGCTCAGCAGTTAAGAGCACTTGCTGCCCCTGCAGAGGACCCAGGTTTAGCTCCCAGCATCCATGTAGCAGCTCACAAGCACCTGTAACTCCAGCACCAGGGATCCAGTGCCCTCCTCTACCTTCCTGCAGCATCCGTATGCATGTGCACATTTCATACACAAGCACATACATACATGCAGACACGCATGTACTCAAAATAATAATTTTTAAGATTTTTTAATTAAATTAAATTAAAAGAAAAAGAAGATAGACTCAGCACATGTATGTCCTCTCCCACCCCACCCCACCCCGTCCCTTACAAATGAATAAAAGTAACTCAAATAAAGAAATTGTGGGAACAGAGTTCCATGACAGAACTGGGAGAAAGAACTATTTTTAATTATTTTGCCAGAGTGTATAGGTGATATTTCTTAAATACTGGGTTGCAGTTAGGCCTTGGAAATGGGAAACAGAAATATTTGAGGGTAAAAGTGGAGTGGGGTACGAAACCACATGCTGGTTTTCTTGTGAGGCAGAAATGGACTTACCTAGTCATCATCTGATAAACACAGAACCAGAAGCCACCAGCAGGCTTCCCCTCCATCATGTGTTCACTGCCGTCTCATAGGTGTGGCTTCAGAGGTGCTGAGGTGACTGGTTTTCTGCTATGATTTGATGTGAGAAACCTTACAGTCAACCGAGAGTCAGTACATCACATCCTTACGCCTAAGAGGCCACATCTGACAATGGCTGAAAGTAGGTGGCTGGTGATCCCTCTCTCCTATTTTTTTTGTGCCTTTTAAATTAATTTTCAATTAGGTTTTGAAAGGACAAAGTATAAAATCAACTAACTTGCAATTAATTTCAACAGTAATTATGCAAAAATTCTAGGCATGTGAAAGATGGGGAACATGGAATAATTAGTTGTGGGTTTTTTCACTACCGTAATTACAATGATGAATATGCATGAGACCATTTGGGAAAGGAACTCACAGCAAGCAATTGTGTGTAATTAAACTTTTAGCTGGCAGTGTTGTGTTGTAGTCTCTTCAAACTGTTAAAAGTCTGCCCAAACAAATATCCCCAAAATATAAAGTCACGGGTGCAGTTCGTCTCCTTCTTTTGTTAATTGTGTGGGTTTCTGGTTTCTTTGAGCCATTGATGTGCTCTGCGTAGCTGTCCAGGGTGTGGGCTGAGCAACAATACAGATTTTTATGGCATGATCCGCTAAGCCTTTCAGTGGATACCACTTGGTTTCAGTTCATACTGATATTAAAGACGGCTCCTTTGGTGGGTATTTGTTTAGTGCATCCTTTTCTGTGATACAGTGTGTGGAGATTGGGGTGTAGCCATAGTATAATAGCCACAGCGCCTCCTGTGATGGGGCAGCTTCTACGGCTGGTCCGTGTGTTCACCCCTGAGGCGGTATTGTACCATCCTCCATGCAGATTCTGCTTAGTTATTTACCTACTAAGTGGCAGGGGGAGATTTGGACCCAGGTCATTTTAGCCCTAAAACAACTCATTCACAACCCTATTTATCCAAGCTGAGAGATAGAAGGAACCCATTTCAGTCCCCATTGTAGATGACAGATGGCATTTACATCTCCCTTCTTCCCAAAAGTTGGCTTTTACTGCATGCAGACAGACATGTCAGCACTTGGCCAGGCCCTGAGCAGGAGTGGTGAAGAAGAACAGCAGAGGTGGTGGTGAGGGTGGTGCTGGCTGGAGTTTCTGTTGACCCACTGATAGCTGTTGAACCAACACTGCTTGCCAGCCACTGTGCTGTTCTTAACAAACACTTCCAGAGACAGATACTGCTAGGCAGCTCGGGAGTTGAGGTAGCTTTCCCCGGTGGCAAGGCTAGTGAATGGAAAAGCCAGGACCCGCACTTGAGTCTGTCCCTCAGCCTCCACACACAGGCTGGGCATCATCCGCAGCCCTCTTCAGAAATACAGGCCACGTGACCCAGGCAGGAAAATGTCCTGACAGAGGTTGTCTTCAGTCTTGCTCCATGCTTCTAAGAACCCAAATTTGAGTGTTGTAAGTCTCAAGAAATGCCCCCTGGCTGCATATAAAGTGATATTTGGGTAGGTACAAAGAACTTTCTAGAAGCCTCATAGGAAAGAATGAGAGCAGTGTGAATTGTGTCTTGAGATCTTGTTTGGAGGTTTCCATTTCTGAGGGCCTTGCCCCAAGGAAGCTACTCTACCTTGGCTCCCTTTCTTTGAGCTCAGTGGCCACTTTCTACAACGGTGTGTAAGTTCTGAAGGCAGTCTCCATCACCAGAGGCCCAGCCTAGGCTTCAGTGGGTGCTGGCTACACAGCCTTTCTCCAGCTCTCATTAAGCTCGATGGTTTCAGTCTTTAAAAAAAAACGAAAAGAAAAAAAAAATCTCATCATAGGCACACTACCAGACTGCCATCAGCAGAACGGGGAAGAACCTTTCGCCAAGTGAAGCAATTTCCTTGTTCTGTAATTAAAGCAATTTGGGAGCTGAACGTATTGATGAGCAAACTCACTGAAGTGAGACACAAGTGGTTTACAGTGAGCAAGCACGTCAGAGGGAAATCAGAGGGCCTATACAGAACGCCCTGTGAGTCTCCCCACATAAACCTGTGTCACAAGTGGGTCAGGTCTGAACTGTTGCTGTAATGCTGTGCTGGGACAGCAAAACAAGGCTGCTGAGGTGCAGAGAAGCAAGCAGTTTTCTCTCTACAGATACAAGCCAGCCAGCAGCCATGTGCCCCCTGCTCGTCTCCCTCTGGAACGCACACATCTCCTGACCTTGCCATGTTGGAGTTCCTTGTTGTCCTTAGAGGGTGTTTTGTGTCTGTCCTTCTGTCCGTCCCCCATCCCTTTACCCCCACCCCAACCCTGGTTCTGACCTTTAGGACAGTTCCCAGGAGGTTGGTTCAGTATCTGGGGCATCTCTACTCCTGGCTTAGCCTATCAGCACCCTGCAGAAGTCCCCCAGGGGATAAAGGCTCCAGGTTGACCCCTGTTCTTGTGACCCCAGCACTCATGCATAGCAGTGCCTTCCCTCTGAGCTCCTCGGCTCTGTCCTTTCTTTACTCATAAGTGACCAGAATTTTCTAAATCTAAAATAGGTATTTTCCAAGCTCCCCTGGGACTCAAGATCAATATTCTGTTTGTTTGGGATTTGCTTTATTCTTGATTCTAGCAAAACCCATGGATTCAGGGTAAGTTAAGGCAACAAAGCCCTGGTCTTCTGTGTAGCCCCTCTGAGCATCAGGGATTCTTGCCTTCAACAGTGCCTCACCCTAGTTGGTGGGCACCAGCAGGAACCCCTCAGGCCAAGTGTGGCCAGGCTTTTCCAAGGATGAAACTCTAGCACTCTGCTCCATCGACTCCTCTCCCTCCCTCTCTGCTTGATGAAAAGTGATTATTGAAGTACTAGGCTTCCTAAGATTAACCCTTCAGTTCTTCCAGCCCACAATGTTAGACGTGTTGAAGGGCTATTCACACAGCTTGGTGTTAGGGATGGTGCTTGTGTGTACAAGTGTGTGTGCCTGGGTGCACGTGCACCCATGAGTGTAGGAGAGAGGGCAGAGGTCTCGGGTGTTGGCCTCAAGTGCTGTCCACTTTGATTTTTTGTTTTTTAATACATTTTCTTTTTTACATTTTTAATCATATTTTGTGTATATGTGTGGGCGCACAGGTACCCATGGTGTAAAAGGAGGTCAGAATACAGTTTGGAGTACTTGGTTCTCTCCTTCCATCACATGGGTCCCAGGAATCTAACCCAGTCCTCAGACTTTGGTAAAAGGTGCTTATACTACTGAGCCATCTTGCCAACCTTCACCTTCTGTTTTGAAAGGCTGGGACCTGGAACTCCCCAGTTAGGCTAGGCTGGCTGGCCAGTGAGCCACTGGGATCTACTTGTCTCTGCTTCTCCAGCTCCGAGACTGTGTGTACCACTGCACCCAGCTTTTTACTGGGTGCCAGGACTCAAATTTATGGTCCTCATGCTTGGGTGGCAAGCACTTTACCAACAGAGCCGTCCCCTTAGCACCTCACATGGTACCTTTTATGCACAAGAAGAGGCAGTGATGGTGGGAAGGACACAAAGGACCAAGTCTTTGCGTTAAGACACAGAATGGGAAGCCCGGTGGTGGTGGTGGTGGCACACATCTTTAATCCCAGCGCTCAGGAGGCAGAGACAGCTGGATCTCTGTGAGTTGCAGGACAGCCAGGGTTACATATTGAGACTCTGTGGGGGGTGGGGGGAGTCGGGGACATGACCTCAGAATCAGAAGTTCGTCTGAACCAAAGGAAGCAGGCAGGTTTGCAACGTCTCCTCTTACTCTGTGGGAATCTTTGTAGATCAACAAGAGTGAGCAGCTTGTTTATCTGCCTTCAGACATGATGCTTCAGAACAGCTGGGGTTTAGGTTTGTCCTGTTGAGATCACAAGGGAAGTCTAATCATGACTGATGATGTGTTTTCCTCCTCTGAAGCCCATGAAAAATGCAATTAGCAGAGGCTTCCTTAATCTCCTGCATGTGTGTGTTCAATTAGTGCAGTTGGGTGCACATAGATGCTATTACAGGAGGGGCCTTGCTGGGATGAACAGGGGGCCTTGCAAAGTCCAGACACACAAGTGCATAACAATTGGCATGATCCTGTTTATGTCCCTGACCGCGAGAACCTCTCTGTGGCCCTTCAGCGTAGATCTTATGTTGGTGTGAATGGCAGTGTCTCCCTGTTGTGCTGGGTAAACGTATCACCAGAAGGGATACTTGGCGTGTGAAAACAACAGAATTAAGCTAGAGACCCTTGACTTTCAGTCAGGAGTAATTCCTCATTTGCCCTGACTGGGAGATCCTTAAATGGGGAAGAAAGCTCATCGGGAGTTCAGAAAATTAAATCCTTATTAGAGAGGGGAACATTCATTCACAAAATCTTGAGTGGTGCTAATCGTGCTTATAATAGTTGATGCTATGTGTGGTAAGAGTCAGGGCTGCTGGTAGATCATAAACCCATAATTTAAGACTTATTATTATGAATTGGCTTTGCGAATATTAGAGTATTCCTAATATATAGATGTAAAGCTGAGCTTAGTGCTGAGAAGTGAGAGGGACTGGTTATAATCATGACTGGGATGAGAATCCAGCTCTTGAAAAGTTCAAAGTCTTCTCGACAGTAAGCTAGCTGCATCAGTCACTCCACAAGGAAAACAAACTGTGCCTTCATGTGTATTAGGGACATTGGAGTAGATTCTGGAGTACAAGATGCTTCTTTCTAAATAGAGAGCTTAGGGAAATGGCAGTGAGAAATAGCAGAGAAAACATGGCTCACTGACTGCTTGAGTACTGGAAGTTGACCAATATGTGGGCGAGGAGGCTGAGCCAGGAAGGATATTCCAGACTAAGAGATAAAGACATACCTGGAGAGTATGAGGATGGCCAAACCAGCCCCATTCCCAGCTCTTCTCAAACATGATTTGATGTTACTTCTGGCTCAGGGTCTTAGAGTCTGGAGTTCTGTCACTGGCAGGGAATCCAGGCTCATTTAAAGGCCCATCTGAGGAGAGAATCTTCCACCAGTGGTCTCACAGCCGACAGAATTGAGCTCCTTTTGAATTGCTGCAATGAAGGTGTCAGCTCCTCTCTGGTTGGCTGTTGACTGGAGATCCTTTCCTCCAGTTTCAGTGAATTTACAAAAGACACACTCACTATGGAGCTATTATACTTATTCCAGTCCTGGGGCTGGGAAATCCAATTTGAATATAAAGCATCTTCTAGAAGCAAGATATTCACAAAATGAACAAAAACACTAAACCTGGGGGATAGGATAGTAAACAGTTACATGAGTTGATCTGAATGCACTCCTCGTGGTTAAAGTTGGAACAACTTAAGCAATGGAATAAATAATGTCTTAGTCTGTTTCATGCTGCTATAACAAAATGCCCATGAATGGGTAATTTATAAAGAACAGAAAGGTATTTTCGGAGGCTGGAAGTCTAAGAACAAGGAGATGTAGGGTGCATGTTCAAGGAGGGCTGCTCCCTGCTTTCAAGATGACAGTGCATCACTCTAGAACTGAGGGATGGTGTGTCTGCACTTGGCATCAGGGCATGCTCATCAAACAGCATGTAAAACAACTTTTTCAAGGGCCTTACTCATACTCGCGGAAGAGCCCTGATGGCCTAATTGCCTCTTAAAGTTCCTGCCTTTTAATACTGTCAGTTAGATGGCCAGTCACACCTGAGTTTGGTGGGGACAAAGTCAGAGCATGGTGTTGGGGTGTGACTTAGCTGGTAGAGCACTTGCCTCACAAATAATGATGGGTTGTTGCTCATGGACCAGAATAAACATGGATCGAGTCCACTTGATGCTGACATCGCTAACGTAGATTTTTTTCTCCCCAAATAACAAGTGGGGAAGTAAGGAGATAGATGAGAGAGAGAGAGAGAGAGAGAGAGAGAGAGAGAGAGAGAGAG
>CABHPR010111154.1:0-16998 GCA_902168415.1 Peromyscus melanophrys
AGGAGTCTAACATCTCTGAAACTGTGAGCCCTACCAGATTATTTTCCCTTAAGTTGTTTATGGAAGATGTTTTTGTCTTACTAACAAAGAAAAATCATCTAACTAAAGCATTTATCACACAAGATATAGCTTATGTTATATGTAACTATATATCATTATTAATATTTTATAAATTCATTGTCTTCTAATAATCTATTTAACCAGAATTTCCTCCTTACCTTAATTTTGAAAAAGCATTTAGTAGTGAAAAGGTATATATTATGCACAATCTATTAATGTGCCAATTTCATGTATACTTGAGTCCCCAAGAGAAAGCATTAATTTCTAATGCCTAGAAACTCAGATTGTGTTTTTATTTCTAATAAAGTAAATATAACTAATGAAACAATGTGTTTTGGATTCGCATGAGTCTTAAATCCAATATGTTAACTAATAATATGAGAAATGCCACACAGAAAAAAATAATACTATGTGAACCAAAAGGATGATTCTATAAAGTACTTTGGAAGTTGGGCAAAAGCAAGGGATTATCACACAAGAAATTAAGAGAAAATCATGGAAGAGATTCTTGTTTACAAACTTCAGAAATAGAGTCACCTTGAAAAAATTTAAGGTGGGATTCTTACAAATTTTAGTGAATGCGTTTCTATTTTTTATGTTATGCATTTTGTGAAACTATGTTATGGAGTGTGTAACAATTTGACATGTAGCAGCTAATGGAATGAGCAAAAAATTATCAGGATTATTGTGAATACAGCTCACAAAAGTATCAATGTGTTCTGAAAATGCTATAGTTGACCCTATTTACATGTTTCTCTTTTGTTTAAATATCATTAGTTTATTTTGCTAGTACAGTATTTAAATATCATTTGTATACATAAATACAGAAAATGAAAATGTCCACCAATGCATATCAGAGATTGATCAAGAAGGGGTCATTATGTTTTCTTGAGTCTTTATCTTTACTGGCCAAAGCCCATTTCACACTTATGTTATCAGGACTTATGAAAAATAACATTGAAATTGCAAATTTGAAATAAAATAAAATTACATAGTTAACCATGCTGTAGAATGTTCAGAAACAATTATTTTTACCAAAATAAGAAAAAAGTATTATTAATAATATTAGAAAACATCCCCTGGAGTGAAGCTTACAATTCTTTGACTAATTTGTGACATTATATTCAAAGCATTACGACTGTGACTACTCAGTGAGACACACGAGTTTTGTTAATTAAACATGAGTATATATGGATATCTGGACATCCATAGAAAACCGCATATTTTCTGAATATCATTATGTCCTTGACTATCAGATTTTGAACAATTATTTCTCTATATCACGATTAGTGGTAGAAAAGATCCATGGCAGAAGAAACAACTATATTAATTATAACTTTCAAGTGAAAAGAAATTGTGTTCCCACTGTCAGTTGTATTTCATTGAAATATTCACATTTGGATTTTTTCTTCAGTTTGTGTTCTTTGCTTTGAAATGTTGATGCCAACATGAGTTTGAGTTTCCTAGAAATGATCAGGTTTTGGAGTTGGCTCTTAACAATATTAAGAAGTTTGGATTCTTAATTTTCAACATTGAGGGAACTCTCCTCTGTGTCTTCTCAGGCTTGTTATTTTTCTCATGCTTGTGGCAGTTAGCTGTGTGTTGGATCTCCCACCCCGCTGTGGTGTTAATCAGATGAGGGAAAGCCTGCTGGGAGTTGTGGTAATTACAGTGGGATAGTTCATATCTTTTTGAACTCTCTCTAGGTCTTCATTTCTCCTAACAGCCCCAGTGATGCTAATTAAAAATGAATGTTAATTATAAAGTTTAAAATATCCTTTCTTTGAAAATTAATATAATCTTAACCAATAAAACTGATAAACTTTTATACTCATGAAACTCTTTTGCCTAGTCATTTCACAGTAAAATTATATTTTAAAATTTTTTGTAAATGACAGATAATCCTTTAACCATGGTCATATTTTTCATCCTCATTTAAGAATATTTGCTCCCCGAGGTCTTTCCACTTATTAGTAAGTAAACCCGCTATTAAACTTTATGGCTTATAAAATTGGCATCCTGCTTACAAAAAGAGTGCAGTGTTTATTGGAGCTTTGAAAACCAATCTTTATTTATAGAGGTTATGAAAAAATCAGAGAGCTGCTGCTTTTGCCAAAGTGGCAAATGCAAACAGGACCTGATGTTAATGTATGTGTATATCCAGGGAGGTGTTAAACCACTTTTCTCATTGAAATTATGTTCATAAAATATCAGCTATGGCAAATGAATGTGAGGAATATTTACCTGTAAAAGTATATCTCTGAAAATAATACCATCTTCTTAGAAATCACAAGTGCATTAGTAATGTATGTCGGTCATTTATACAGCAGAACATTGGTAGTAAAATTGTGCTGGGAGCCACTGAATTTTGACATTATACAAAAACCTTGCTCATATGTATATGCTTAATGTGAATGTAAAGCACTGATCTGAAGATTGGAGCTCCTGTTATTTCTCTTTAAATTTGTGAGTTTTTTAAAATTTGGTTAGAATATATTTTTTAAAACCTAAAACATATTTTCTTAAAGAAAAATTCATTTTATAAACATCTCATGAAATTTTAGCAATTATTCCATGAAGTCTGGTACAAAGATGATAATTGAGTGCACTCTTATAAATCACTAAAAGGAGAAACAACACATTCAGCAGAGTTGCCAGAGGCTTCTCACATCTGCCTTATCCTTTACAGACTTAATCTTTTTGGAGACACAGATGTGAATCAAGTCACAGAAGGAGTCATCATATTACATGTATCAATATGTCTAAAGAGACTGTCATTTTTCTGATAGCTATAGTATCTTTAAACATTAGATACTCAAAATGTTAAGCTTTCAAATTTAGCCACTATTACATTCTAATCACATATAACTTAAGCCAACCAGGTGGGATTATTAATATTGAGTGTAAAATCTTATTTTATCAGTTTTATAAATTTGTATACTGAAAGTAAATTATGTGAAGTGCTTTCTAACTTCTTAAGACTTGTTTGTGTTTAAACCTTCTAGACCCTGTGGTCACCTATTATTGGTCTGATTATGTATAATTATTCATATTCATAATGTATAACACAGATTTTGACTGCATAGCTCAGATTTGCTTTCTTATTAGACTTTCAAAAGTGGTTTTAGCAACCATAAATTCTATGACACAATTAGAAAGTCTACTGGAATATTATGTTCAGTTATACAGGAAATGAAAATGAAATGTTCAAAAAGTAGAAAGACAAACTATCAAGCTTGATTTCAATTTCTTGACCATATAATTTTTAGGTACTTTATATATTTGGATTACCAATTCCTTGTTTAATATGCCATATAAATTCAATGATATGATTAGATTGGGGAATATTTTATTTATGAACCTTAAATATAGAATTAACTACCTTAACTTATAATTTTTGTAAATATTTAATATACTCAAGGTAGTTGAAAGTTTTGTGAATGTAAATTAATAACATTATTTTGATGGAAGTTGTATTGGAAAAATGATTTAGTAATCCATGTATTTAAACCCACAGGGTGAAACTTGATAGGCGTTTCAATCTCTACACTATATGGTAAGTTATTCCATGTCATTTTGATAACCCCTTGCTCAATTTCTAATGACTAGTAATTAAAATTCTGGTAATAAAAAGCACATTATTTCAGGCAATCGAAGATAGTCATAGATTTTATAGTTGTAAGTATTTGATAATCTACCAGTATAAAACTTTTGATTGTATATCTTCACACTTAAATGATGCCTCTAATATTGATCAAAGTATTCAATCTGAATACTTCCTTAATGAATGAAAAACATTGCAGCAACCTATAGTTTTCATATTGAAGAGGGAAGATCATTTGCGAGAGAATGTTCCATATTGAAACTGTGTGATACACTATGGCTGCTATAAATCTTGTAACATTTCTGGCATCTTGTGTAGTTAATCCACATTACTCACAGTCTCAGTAATGGTGAATATACTGACTTTATGAGATTTATATGCGACATCCAAATCAATACATTATTACTTTTCTGGTCATTTGTAGATGTTCAGAGAGAGGGATACAATTGGAGTCACCCAATGTTTACATTCTCAGATTCAAGTTTTTCACGGCTTATAGGAATGTCATTCAGGGTTTATTTTCTATGTCAAAAGCCTTAAAACTTTTACAGGTTCCCACTCCTGTAGCCATTCTCTGGATTCATGGCACTTTTGTTGCACACATTGAAACTTGGATGTTGTCATACCATTCATACTTTCACTGGCTAATAAAATGCAACCTATCTTCCTGATTAAATAGTGTGGTATCTTTCCTATACATTTCAATCTCAGTGTTTTGGGCAGCTTCTTGCAGTTTTTTTTTATTTGTTTTGTTTTATTTTTATCAATTCTGTTGACATTAAATATGTTCAGTCATTTACTAGCTCCCTGCTTTTTCTCAAGTTCTATCGTGATGTTACCATACCTGTTTCTTTTAAGTCTTTCAATGATATTCTAGAATCTATGAATGTACTTCATGCCTTGGCTTTGCATTCCCAGTTTTTTACAACATTGTTATACCAATAGCAGTTACCCCTGGATTTTGGTTTTGCCTTTAATTAAAGAGTGATTATGTTGTTAACATTTTCCTACAAATGTCAGCTTTTAGTCTTGAATTAAAATTTCTTCAATAAATTGCTAAATGGTAACTAGAAATCTATAGCTATATAGATAGAATCGATTCATAGCAAATTGAAATATAGTGTATGTTTAGTGAATCTATATGTCCAAATTTTGAGGATTCTTGTCTTTAATTTTCAAATGGTCACTGCTGTGCGATACTTTTTCCTTGCAGTTTCTGAGCTAGGATGACACCTTACACATTTAAAGACAGAATGGCCTCTTGACTAAACTCGTATGCACTGCACAAAGGTGTACTGTTATTCTAAGTCAATTCAAGCTGAAAATACTCTGTGTCTCAGACCATCTGAACCACAAGGACATTCTCCATACAGTTGAGCTGCTTGCCAGTTGTGCAGTGGGCTCCAGTTTTTGTGGGCTGTCACCCTTGCCAGTATAGAGTGTGACGTGTCATTTCTGCTCCTGTAAGAAACTCCAGTAAGAAACCACAGTACGAACAAGTTGGGGGGAAAAAACAGACATATCTGATAAGGGTACAAGCTCTTTAAAACACTACACGTCTATAGTAGATATTTTACACTGGGTACTGTGGACTCATCCCAAAGGTCTATAATTTAAATTATGTACTTCCTTATTAATGCATGACTAACATGGATGGATTACACCAAGATCTGGTGAAGTACATACTTCTTGGAATAGAGTAGTTCCATTTCCATGAGTTTTCTTTTTTTGGTTTTTTGAGACAAGGTTTCTCTGTGTAACTTTGCGCCTTTCCTGGAACTCACTTGGTAGCTAGCCCAGGCTGGCCTTGAACTCACAGAGATCCACCTGCCTCTGCCTCCCGAGTGCTGGGATTAAAGGCATGCGCCACCACTGCCTGGCCCATGAGTTTTCTTGTTCCTTTTTCTTTTACTTTAAATAGTTCTACCCCAAAAGTACTGCTGTTTTGCCCATTTGAAAAACTATATTTACATATTCAGTATGAAGGCACTCTGCATTCTCTTCCTCCAAAATGCACACAAAACTAGTAGCATTATTCTTCTTCCAATATTGATGCACATATCATAATGTTCATAACTTGATTTTATCTATTCATTTGTAATAGTTAGAAAATATAATTGTATTAACCTTTATATCTAGTCACCAAAATAAGATATAATGCACCAGTATTTACAATTCTCTAAACACGATATACAAAACTACTTTAAAGATCTTATTAAATTTAATATATATAAAACTGTACAAACCATTGCTGAAAATTCATTTCAAAAGTGAGGACACTTCCACAGAGGTTGTGAGTGAGGGGTGAAGAGCTTTAAGTTGCAGCAGAGTGCTCAAAGTTGTGCTAATTGATATTTGAGATAATAAATTTAATAGGAATTTGGAGTGGATAAAATCACTGTGGATTACCCCATTTAAGTGATATTTCCATGGAGAATTCAACCTTAATGAGAAGAGAGGAAAAGCAAGGACATTCCAGGTGTTAGGAATGCAGTAAGAAATGGATTAGAGCCAGGGAAGTGTGGCATATTTTATCTGGGAAACGGTGAGATCAATTATCTAAATGAAAGAATTCACTTAGGAGAGTAAGGAATGATAAATTTGAAGTCATACAGATGGGTTTATGAGATGTTTGAAGGCCAAGACTTCAGGGGATCCTAAGTGATTTAGGCAGTGTAGTCAGGAGAATGAACACAGAGGATGGAGGGAGAGGGAAAGCGTTGTTTCAGAACATTTGGTCTCGTTGTGCGTTCCTTGAAGATTTACCTTTTAGAGGTCAATAGTTGGAAAGATCGATTAAAAGCCAACTGGAATCATTTTAGAGTGAAATAGTGAGGATAAAGATTATTGGAGTTTTGGTACATCATTTAGTCTTCAAATGAATCTAATTAATTTATAATGTCAAAGTGAATGCAATATATCAAGATATAAAAAATTCTTCTGAAATGTGAATGGTTTCCATGATTATATTATGGATAGCTTATTTTCAAAAATTACCTGAAATAAATGAATTAATATAAATTATACAGGCAGATTGTAATATTAATAATCATTTCAGATAAATATTGTTTTTATTGTCATTGATTAAATGTATGAATTATTAGCAGACAATTATTATTGAAAGTGAAATAAATGATATCATTGATTCTTACACAATATTTGCAGTCTGTTTTGGAGACAGATTATCAACATTATGTAAAAAGTAATGAGTTGTAGGTAAGGTGAGCTATAACTCAGTAGTCAGGCATTTTTCCACCATGTGCAAGGCCCTGCGTGCTATATCACCAGTAACACAGCAATAATAATGTGCAGCTTGCCAAAGGAAGAGAAGCAGAATAGCATTTGTTTTCCGTTCTTAAATCATAATAAGTGGACCAGTGTTTATCAGACATGTTGTCACTTCCACATTAGCACAAGGCGATTTACCTTAATGCTATCTGACCTTTGGACCAGACTAAACGGAGTTTCTGAAAAGGTTATTGATTAACATCTGATAGCCTTCTATGTGAGTGATTTCTTCCACTGAACACAGACTTCCCTGATATCAACACTGTACCCTGTTACCTATGATTTCATATGAGCTTTGCTCAGTTGATTTAGGATGCCTTGTTCTCCTGGTGTCCTCCATTCCCTCTGGCTCTCATATGGTTCCCTGATAGCTGAGGGGAAGGATTTGATGGAAATGTCTCATTTAGAGCTATATGTTCCAAGGTCAATCTCTCTCTCTCTCTCTCTCTCTCTCTCTCTCTCTCTCTCTCTCTCTCTCTCTCTCTCTCTCTCTCTCTGTAATGTCTTGATGGAGGTCTCTCTGTTTGTTCCCATCTGTTGCAGGATGAAGCTTCTCTGCTGATGGCTGAACAAGGCACTGATCTATGCGTATAGCAAAATATCGTTAGGAGTCATTTTATCACATTTTCGGTTTTTGTTTTGTCTTTTAAACCAATATTATTCAGTTTTACCCTAGATCACTTGCTACCTAGTCTCTGGTTTTCGGTGATCCAAGCAGTGTTGGGTATGGGTTCTATTTCACAGGTGGGCCTTGTATGTAAATCACATATTGGTTGGTTATTCACAGTAGCTTTGTGTCATGTCATCATTGCATTAGAATATTTGGCACTATGAGCGAGAGATATTGAGACCATGATTGGAAAAAGCACAAGGACAAATAGCCAAACTAGTAGAAACGCATGAACTGTGAACCAACGGCTGAGGAGCCCCCAGGGAACTGGACCAGGCCCTCTGGATAAGTGGGACAGTTGATTAGATTGAACTGTTTGGGAGGCCCCCAGGCAGTGGAGCCAGGACCTGTCCTTGGTGCATGAGCTGGCTTTTTGGAGCCTGGGACCTATGCTGGGACACTTTGCTCAGCCTTGATGTAGGGAGGAGGAGACTGGACCTGCCTTGGCTGAGTCTACCAGGCTGGGCTGACTCCCCAGGGGAGACCTTGCCTTGGAGGAAGTGGGAATGGGGGGTGGATTTGGGGGGAGGGCTGGGGGGTGGGAGAAGAGAGGATCTGGAAATTCATGGCTGATATGTGAAATTAAGTTAAATATATATATTTGGCAGGCAGGAAAACTTTATAAAGTATATGAAGTTGGTCTTTATGAGGTCTGCAAATAATGAGGGAGACAAAGCCCCAGCTGGCCAGATTTTATCACCCAGTACCAGGGATGTGTTCTCCCTAATTTAGTTGTTGGCCAAAGGGTCCCATTGAAATCTCTAAATAACTCAGGCTGTTGTAAGACGTTTGGTTGCTCTCTACAAACTGACAACAAGGCCCTATTTCTGAAGATAGCACCCACACAATTCATTGAACATGGAAAGGCAGATCTGGTGCCTACATGGAACCTTCACCTCATGTTCTAGTTACTTTGTGACTGAAAGGTACTCTGCAGGCAACCAAAAGAGAATCATAAACACCAACCCAACCACAAAATCTTTGATTTTTCTGTATTATAATTCTAAGGAACAAGATGAGTATAATTTTCTTTATCTTGCCTAGATCGATTTTCTTCCCCAAAAACATCTATTATCTTAGTAATATCTTCATGAGTCAGTTATCTTGTTTATACTGTTCTGGCTTGATCTCAAAAAATTACATAGAAAATCCTCTCTATTTTATATGTTAAGACTATACCTGCTGAGCATCTTTAAATAAAAATTAGAGGACCATGGGATCTTAATTTGCTGCCTCAGTATCAAGAACTTTCTGTTCTTTCTCTTTTTTGACAATTAGGAGGATAGTTCCCTTATCTCATTCAGAAAAGTTTTACCAAAATAATGCAATTTGTCTAAACTGTTCAATCTAGTATTCTCATTAAATGCCCATTACAATTTGATTACAGGATAAAGAAAAAGGAAAAAGTGTCTAGTAACTCCCAAAAGCCTCTAGTTTTTTTTTTTAAGTCAGCACCCAGAGACTGCACTGTAGACAGAAGAGCAAATTCTACCCCCCTGTATTGATGTTCAAAGCTCTCCATTTTTTCTGCTTCTAACTAGTCTTCAGACACAACCCCCTAGTTGTGTCTCACATAGTTTACAAAGACATTCACTTACTGCTAACATCTCTCTTCTGGTCCAGCCACTTCCCCTAAAATATACCCTTCCTCATAGTTGCCTACATTTCTACAATTCCTTTTACCCTGTGAAGAAGGTCACTGAAAAATCAGTCTCCTGTGATTTAAAACCTCATATGCTTTAGATACATTTCCCAACTTCCTTTCTTGTTATTCTTTCTATCATCAACTCTTTCAAATGGGTCTTGAGAAGGAAGAGTGAGAAATTCCCACCATCCCAGACCTTTAAAACATGGTATCAATGTCATAATTCCTAGACATAAACTATAAGAAAATTTATTGAAAGATTGAGATAATTCCTGTGCATTTGGTTATTCAAAACAAACAAAATGAAATTTAATAGAATCTATGAAATGATACCATTTTGTGCCTATTAAGTCTATTCCATTTCATTTAGTCTTTCTACTATTTCCATTAATGACTGAGTGGATTTTTTAATTTATTGATTTCATTTATGTATGTGTATACATATAAGTGCTGTGTCTAGAAAATAAGGTTGAATCCTTAGGGGGTTCAGTGACAGGCAATTGTGAACCACTCCGTAGAGATGGTGAGACTGAATTGAGATTTTCGGAAAGAATAGCAAGTGCTCTTAAGTGCTAAGCCCTCTCTTCAGTCCATGACTTTGTTTTTAAATTATAACTCATGGTAATTGTCATGATCCCTTTTCTTCTTCTTCACCTACCCCACTTTCCACTCAGAATAAAAATAAAAGTCTTCAGTGCTTTATGTATGGAAAGCTATTATTTATTTTTTATTTATCTGTTTATTTATTATTTTAAGACAAGAGTCCCAGTACACAATCCTATATGTAGTATGTGGCCCTCTTTGCCCTGTCTCTGCTTCCTGAGTGCTGATATCAAAGGCACACGCTGGCAGACCCTGGGAAAATTTACACCAGCTATCAAAAGAGGATGACATGTGCCACTTCAGATACATTAGTAACAAATGTTATTGCAAGAATCTTTTTTCATTTTGTTATACTTTAACAAAGAGATTCGTTTTCATAATCTTAACATAAAATAATGCAAGAGATCAAGAAAATCATGATACAGAGGAGCAAATGGTAATGGAATAGGAAGGGTTAAATGAACTGGGTGAGCCATGGTAAAGGAGGGAAATTCGGGCAGGAAACTTATCCCTAAAGACTTTCTGAAGTAAGGCATATGAAAAGCCACAGAAGAAGCGACATAACATATATGTGTATGTATGTATATATATTCATATATGAATATATATACATGAATATACAGACAATGCTAATTAGAATAGATGATATTTTTTTCAAGGAAGGATACAAAGTTCTGTCCTGGCGATATTATCCTTGGATACAAAGTTCAATGGGTATGAATTGGGAGCTAAAATGGAAGGAATTGAAGAAAGAGGCTAAAAATGCTGAAAATACAATATATGAACACTGCAAGAAAAAAATTTAAAAAATGTAAATAAGAAAAGATTTTTGGGGGGTTTTTTTGAGTAAGAACTGTGGCCAGAGTTAAACTCTTGATTCAAAAATAAAATCATACTTAAACTAATTGCTATGATGTAGCCAGGACATGTATAACAGAATACAAAAAATTGGAAATGATAACAAATTTGTATATTTTATAGTCTTGGAAGGATATGTTATGTTTTTACACATATATAGATATATGTAAGTAAACATTCAAGACAATTCTATTTAATCATAGTTGTACCCATGTTTATATATTCCTTGTTCTGTGGCATTGGGTCCTTTTGAAAAAGTATAGGAGCAATATTTGCACATAGTGTTTCCTAAAACAATAATATAATAATATTATTATATAATAGCATAATTTTCTGACTGAAAACTGATTCAAGGAACTAAGAGAAGTCGATTGAGTGTTTTATGTTCTTGAATCATTCTTGTTTTGAGACAAATTTGTCTATCTATCTATCTGTCTGTCTGTCTGACTGTCTATCTGTTTATGAAGGGATTATATATTTGTTTATTTATTTATCACTGCAATCTCATAATATTGAATATGTATTGATTTTATAATAAATACAGATATTTGGAATATGAATTCATTACCCAAATACACAAGAGTTTTAAGAATTGAAAATCAATCCAAGTCAGTGAGATTTGGGTGAGTTTGCTTGTGTGTTTTTAGTATTTTCCTGACACTATAAAAATGGACAATTAGTAAGTAAAATTAGCAAAATGCACTTTTCCTACTTACTGGATCAGATGACAGTCTTTAGTTTCCAAACTTACCACAGCAGATAGAACAGATTGAGTGTCTTAAACAGAAGACATTTGTTGCTCACAGTTCTCAAGGCTGCAAGTTCAAAACCAAACTGGTTTCCTTCCAGTGCCTCTCTCAGTGGTTTACAGATGGCCACCCTCCCACTGCTGTGAGTTCACATGCTCTTCCCTTTGTGTACATACATCTCTGGTACCTCTTCAGATATAAATGTTTCTTGTCCCATAAGGTCATCTGTGACAATTCATTGGCTTTTCCTTATGCCTCATTTTAACCCCCTTACAGACCTTCCAAAGAGGTTACAGAGTAAATAAAATGAGTTTTAGGAGTAGAACCTTTAAATTTTGGAATGACACAATTCATCCCATAAAAGGATGTAATTGTGGGATAAGTGAAAGATTAGTGAGAATGAGTCTGGATAAATCTGGTTAAAATGTTTTTTATTTTTATTATAATTTGTAAGCAATTCAGTAGGATCATATAATTTTATCTAGATATCAAAATAAAATTCCTAGTCTCAATGCATTGCTATTTGATAACACAAATCGAATACTCTCATAGTTTGTCATACATAAAATGAACACTTATATTGAATGTGCAAATTGTATCAATGCTTATATGTACATTTGCACATCCCAAGATGAAGAGAATAATATGAGAAAAAAGTATGAATTTAACTCAATTGTCTTCCATTTATCATGGAGAATGAAACACTTTTTGTGAAGAGCAAGCTTGAGCACAATACATTAAATGTGTCCTAAAATTATGACAGCATTTTAAAAATCTCCATTGGAAACACTTTCATTCCATTTAGTCCTTCATAAAGCCCCTGTTCATGGTCCATTGATTTATGGACAGTTGTCATAAGCAGGATAGACCCATATGTTAAAAGCACTTGTCGTTTTGGCTACTGCCCTCAATCAGCTTCAGCAGATTAATGTCTGCCATAATATGCCATCATTATTTTCAACAGTATGGTCTTCACACAATAATCCAGCTTTCTCTCTAAATTTTAATCTTAAATCATTAATCTGCTTAGCTCTCCTACCCTCTTTTTTAGGTATATTGGTGTCTATTCAACATGTGTTTCTTTCACAATGTTCCATTTCAAGCAAAGACTTTACAAAGCAAAATATTCTTAATTGATGTGCTGTTGTGTTATTTTCAACGCTAGATTCCTTTGATTCCAACATTTTGAGTAATTTAATTTTTGATATGTCATTGTAGTGTCCTTCCACGTAAAAACAGACAAGGTGGGTTTACTGTGCTTCCTAGTACAAATTAAAAACCCATTTGTTCAGCTTGGCTTAGGCTTCATGACAGCTCTGTGAGTTTTTCATTGTAATGTGAATACAGCAAGGACACCGCTTAGTAACCCAGTGCATTACACTCCATCTGCATTGTGAGGTAAATGCACTTGGAGTAATTACCACTGCCTACATTTTTGTTCATTTTTTCATTAAAGCTGTTATCACACTAGGGACAAGGATAAATAATACCCAATACCTGACTTTTATTAGTTTCTGTTTTTGTTTAAATATGAATGATGTGAATGGCAATAAGTGAGGCTATAAAAATCATAAATAAAACATTAGCACACTTTTGTAATACTGCAGGTTTAAATGTCACTAATGAAGTAAGAATAAATATGTGATGTTAATTACTTTGCTTTGCCAAACTGTAACAAGTGGGAAAAAAATGTACTGCCTGTCAAGAATGAGAAGTGAAAAATTAGATATGCTGTGATCTTCCCTACATAAACTTCACTTGCTAAAATATTGTGTATATCCCATTGTAGATTTGCATCATATAATCAATATACTTCATAGAATGGCATCTAATATAGTTTTATATTAACACCTATGTAGATATTTGTGATAGAATGTCTTCGCATAACTACTATTTTGTGTCAGGTGGTTCTAATTGGCGTATACTTACAAAAATTTACATATACACCACACACACACACACACACACACACACACACACAAGCAGATTCAAACTTACACATAAGTGGAAAGCATATTATATTCTAGGTCAAAGAATTACCCATAATATTTGTTTCAACATTGTTTAATATCCTGTAAACCTTTTCTACTATTCAGCAAATGACTTTTATTCATGTGTAGATAGATAAGACAGTGATTTTTACTGGAATTATGCTTAATTAAATATAGTTAGAACAGAAATTAATATTTAAAACTCTAAAACACAAGTGAGTTGATGAACCACAAAAATAATTTCAAAACCGACTTATTTTGTAGCTGGAGAGATGGCTTGGCAACTGGCAGTGCTTGCTACTCTTTGAGAGGAACTGAGTTTGGTTCCCAGAACCCATGTTGCATACCTCACAACAACCTGTAATTCCAGCTCCAGATTATGTGACATTCTGGCTTCCATAAGCAATGATAAATGATACACATGGAAATATACAGATGTACAAACACACACACACACACACACACACACACACACACACACACACACACACATACATACACACACACTAAAATATTTGAAAAGGAAATTTACTGTTTGAATGATTTTAGGTTATATCTTAATTTTTGCTTTATTCTTGAAGGGGAAAAGGAATGGATTAGAAAACATAACTCACCTTTTTTTTCTTTCATTTTTCTTTATTAAGATATTTTCTACTCACTCCACACACTGTCCACAGATACCCCCTCCTTCCTCCTCCCACCCCCAGCCCTCTTTCCCAAGCCACCCCTCATCCCCACATCCCCCAAATCGAGGTCTCCCATGGGGAGTCAGCAGAGCCCAGCACACTGAGCCTAGGCAGGTCCAAGCCCCTTCCCACTGCACCAAGGCTGGGCAAGGTGTCACACCACAGGCACTGGGTTCCAGAAGCCTGCCCATAGACCAGGGACAGATCCTGATCCCCCTGCCTGGATGCCCCCCAAAGAGTTTGAGCCAAACAACTGTCTTCCATATCCAGAGGGCCTAGTCTAGTCCCATGGAGGCTCCACAGCCACCAGTCCACAGTACATGGGCTTCAACTAGTGTGGCCGGTCATCTCTGCATGTCCTCCCATCATGATCTCAATGTCCCTCGCCTGTAGTATCTCTCCTCTCTCTCATCAATTGTATTCCCAGAGCTTAGCCTGGTGCCTGGCCGTGGATCTCTGTATCTGCCTCCATCAGGCACTGGACAAAGGCTCTATGATGACAGCTAGGTTATTTGCTAGGCTGGTCACCAGAGTAAACCGTCCAGGCACCCTCTAGACCACTGCCAGCAGACCAAGGTGGGGTCAATCTTGTGGATTCCTGAGAGCTTCCCCAGCACCCTGCCTCTTCCTATTCCCATGACGTCCTCATCTATCATGGTATCTTCCTCCCTGCCCTCTGCTCTGTCCCTGTTGCAACTTGACCCTCCCATTTCCCTATGTTCTCATCCCCCACTCCTTGCTCTCTGCCTCCCCCCACACCCAGTCCACTCATATAGATCTCATCCACTTCTCCTTCACAGGATCATCCATGTGTCCCTCCTAGAGTCTTTCCCTGTTAGCTATCCTCTCTGGAGCTGTGGGTTGCAGTCTGGCCATCCCTTTCCTCACATCTAGTATCTACTTATGAGTGAGTACATACTATGTTTGTCCTTCTGAGTCTGAGTTACCTCACTCAGGATGATATTTTCTAGTTCTATCCATTTACCTGCAAATTTCATGATATTGTTTTTTACTGCTGAGTAGTACTCCATTGTGTATATGTGCCATATTTTCTTTATCCATTCTTCAGTTGAGGGGCATCTAGGTTGTTTCCAGGTTCTTGCTATGATGAATAATGCTGCTATGAACACAGTGGAGCTTGTGTCCTTGTGGTAAGATTGTAGCTCACCTTTTTTACTTACTTTGTTTGCTTGAAAAAAAAATTATTCATTTTGCAAACCAATCACAGATCCCCCTCTCATCCCTCTTCCTTCTCCCCCACCTTCCACACCTTCACCTATAACTCACACCTCATCCCTTCCTCCAGTAGGATAAGTCCTCCCATGTGGGAACAGTAAAGCCTGGTACATTCAGCTGAGGTAGGACCAAGCCCCTCCCACCTGCATCAAGGATGAGCAAGGTGTCTGACCACAGATAATGGGCTCCAGAAAGCCAGCTCATGCACCAGGAATAGATTCTGACCCCACTTCCAGGGGCCCCTCACAATTGTCTCCAATATGCAGAGAGTCTAGTCTGGTCCCATGCAGGTTCCACCTCTGTCAGTCTAAAATTCCTGAGTTCCTATGAACTTGGTTCAGTTGTTCCTGAAGATTTCCCCATCATGATCTTGACCCCCCTTTCTCATATAGTCCATATTCCCTCTCTTTGACTGGGCTCCTAGAGCTTGGCCTGGTGTTTGGCTGTGGATCTCTGTATCTGCTTCCATCATTTACTGGATGAAGGCTCTATGATGACAGTTAGGGTATTTACCAATCTGAATACCAAGGTGAGCTAGTTCAGTTATCCTCTCCACTATTGCTAGCAGTCTAATCTGGGGTCATCCTTGTGATTTCCTGGGAATTTTCCTAGCAACAGATTTCTCCCTTACCCCGTAGTGTCTCCCTCTATCTAGATATCTCTTTCAGTGCTCTCCCACTCTATCCCTCTCCCAGATCGACCATCCTGTTCCCTCATGTTCTTATCCCTCATCCCCTCCACTCTATTGTCCCCCCCACCCTCAGTTTACTCCAGAGATCTCATCTGTTTCCCCTTCCCAAGGTGATTCATGCATCCCTCTTAGGGTCCTCCTTGTTCCCTAGCTTCTCTGGAGCTGTGGGTTGCAGTCTGGTTACCCTTTGCTTTAGTCTGGTATCCAATTATGAGTGAGTACATACCATGTTTGTCTTTCTGAGTCTGGGTTACTTCTCTTAGGATGATATTTTCTAGTTCCATCCATTTGCCTGCAAACTTTTTGATGTCATTGTTTTTTTTTTACAGCTGAGTAATACTGCATTTTGTATATGTACCACATTTTCTTTATCCATTCTTTGGTTGAAGGGCATCTAGGTTGTTTCCAAGTTCTGGCTATTACAAATAATACTACTATGAATATAGTCAAGCAAATCTCCTTGTGGTAGATGCCCAGGAGTGGTATCATTGGATCTTGAAGTGGATTGATTCCTAATTTTCTGAGAAACCACCATACTGATTTTCAAAATGGCTGTACAAGTTTGCATTCCCACCAACAGTGGAGAAGTGTTCCACTTCTCCACATCCTCTCCAACATAAGCTGTTATCAATTTTTTTATCTTAGCCATTCTGACAGGTGTAAGATGGTATCTCAGCATTGTTTTGATTTGCATCTCCCAGATGACTAAGGATGTTCAGCAGTTCCTTAAATGTGTTTCCACTTGCCAGGCGTTGGTGGCGCACGCCTTTAATCCCAGCACTCAGGAGGCAGAGGCAGGCGGATCTCTGTGAGTTTGAGGCCAGCCTGGTCTACAAAGTGAGTTCCAGGAAAGGCGCAAAACTACACAGAGAAACCCTGTCTCGAAAAACTAAAAAAAAAAAAAAAAAAAAAAAAAA
>CABHPR010111155.1:0-21425 GCA_902168415.1 Peromyscus melanophrys
AGGATGTTTCACCAGAATCTGATTAGTCCCCTGGGAATGGAAGCACAGACTGAAGAGAGGCCATAACAGGTAGTCTGCTACAGAGCTATGAATGAAAACGGGGGATTGTAGTTTGAGGAGAAGAGGGAGAGTGAAGATCTGAATCTCACATACCTGCTTTTCTGACCTACTTGCTTCTCTGGCAAGCATGCCTGGTGAGTTTCCAGGGAATGTCTGCTGGTGCTGGGGACCGGGATAACAAGACGAATGCAGGGAAGGAAGGTTGGAAGAGAATGTCTTATACCTAATCTGGGACAGACAGGGAAGAGGGGAATGGGAGACTACAAGAGATGTTCTGCTATAAATTCTGTCTGTGCATAAGACTGGACAATCAGATTTGGAAGAGAGGACAGATGGGTAAAGATCTCTAGCTAGCCTACTTGTTTCCCCAGACAGAGAGTTTCTCAGGACATTTCTGGTGGAGTCAGGGAAGGAACATTGGAAATAATGATCTGTGTGACCCACTGGAGATGGGACAACAGAAGAATGGGTGCAGCATGTGTCCTGCTACAGAGCTTGAGGTGACTCTGGGCTTAATTTTGGAGGAAAGGGTAGAAAGCAAAGATCTGGAGTTGGCCTAATAGCTTTCCTGGCCTTAGTGGCCTATGGTTTGCCAGTGCATACATTTTGAAAGTTGATACTGGAATAAAGCCATGAGTGGTAGGGAGGAAGGTTGGAAGGGGAGATCTGTGTGATCCTCTGGGGATGATGACAGAGAGCCAGAAATATTCTCTGAATTAGTTCTTTTAGTACTTTTATGTACACAAATAATATGCTGAACGATACTTAGATTTACCATTTTTATATTTATATGCTGATTTTTATTAATCTGATCTGTTTTACTTAGTGTCACCAATTCTTATTAATCACAAATTTACATAGCAAATTAGTTCCTGGATATATATGCTTGTCTTCAAGTTTCTTTATGTGTGCCTTTGTGTAGGGATGCATGTGCATGTGTACACACGCTTGTGAAGACTATATGTTGAAGTTGATTATTTTTCTCCATCCTTCCCTTTCTTAATTTTTGAGACCAGAGTTCTCTAGAAAACCAGATCTAGCCAAGTGGCTAGAGTTCTTGGCCACAAGTCTCCTAAGTCAGCTTGTCTCTGCAGCTAGCAGCACTGGAGATGCAGATCCATGCCACTACACTTGGCTTAATGTGAGTCCTAGGGATCCAGCTCAGACCCTCGACTTGTTTGCATAACAAACAATTGGCAAACTTAACCATCTCCATCCCTTCAAATTAGTCTTTCTTTCATCAAGTCAAATATAATTCTGGAATTTGTACATATAGTCATGTGATTACTTATGCAAGTTTTCACCAACATGTCCATTATTTACTTTTAAATATTTTATCATGAATACTTGTTCTAATCACAGATTTCATTCTTGCCATTTACATGACAATCCAGATTTTTTTCTATTAGATCATGTGTGTTTGTGTTTGATCCATTTTATGTATTGCCCTTCCCATCTTTCGAAAACCTCATAATGAAATTGAAATTGTTGTAGACTTTATCTGAACTTATCCGGCCTTTGAATCTTCTAAAACACAGTATGCTTGCATGTATCTGTGGCTGATTGTAAATGAATTATGTTTCTCTCCTCTAGACTGCAAGCTTTCTATGAAGATTTGCAATGGAATCACAGTCAAAGTTTCCTCACCATGTCTAATACTAATCAACTTTCATTTCTTAAATCTCCATTGTATGTTGGACATTTTTTTTCATTTTATAGAACATGTTGAACTACTCCATTAAGACAGTGAACATGTCATATCTAGATAAATACAAGCATGCTACATTTTAATCTAGGCTATGGTACAACTCTTTTAAGTATTCTGGGATGAAATACATACTGTACAAGAATTCCACAATATCTTTTTTTATCATGCTTTCCTTCTGCATACGACCATTCTGTCTTCTCTCATAATATTCAATCCTTATACTACAGTGTGCTACACATCTCCAGAGTCTATTGAATCTGATGAGTAGACAATAAGATCAAGATACAAGACAGATTAGAAGGTGAGTAAAGTCCTGCTTCTTGTCTCATTGATGCCACTTGTTGATTCTTCTCATAGTTTAAAAGCTGAACACTTCATCTTCATATGACTGAAGGAAAAACAGAACACTTCTATCCATTATGAATTTACCAATATGATAAGGTAGAATATGTGCTTGTGATTTAGTCACTTAATCTCTTCTTAATGATGATGAAATGATTAATTCTCAGCATAAATCTGGAAGAACATATTCCAGCCATAATATTGCATCCCATTGTTAATTTGCATATAAAATTAAGGTGCAGTAACCTCCCAGTCCAAGACATGGTAATTTTCCAAACTTTATGAAAACTAACAGATACTGACTAGAATGTAGTCTCTTGCAGCTAGGCAATGTTTATTCTTGTTTTTGTACACTCATTTTAAAGTAATTTCTCTTTTGTTCTAAACATCAAAAATGTTGAGGACAAAATTATGTGATTAAAATAAAATTCAAATTCATGTTATCTATCACCTGTTTATCTATCTATCATCCACTTACCCACTGTCATCCATCTAATCTTTCTATTTGCTTTCACAAGTAAAGATCCATTATCATGGTAAGAAAATCTGCCACTAGGTTTTATTGAATGTGACCAGTATAGAAAGTTGGAACTGTAGTTTAACCTCTTTACTCCACAAGTTTCACTTAACACATTATTTCCATTCTCAAGATTTATTATTCAGTTGATATGTTATAGAAAATTTTATACTCATTTTCTTGGTTCTGTTCTTTCCATTGATATGTGCATTAGTTTATAAATATCTTACCCTTCAAAAAGTTATTACATATAAAACCACATGATTGTTTCTGACACTAAAAAGAGATATTGTATCATCTCCCTTTCTTACGTTCCATTTACATAAATATGTTAAATTTACTATTTATAATTTTACCTCTCCTCCTTGAAAGAGAGCTGGAATGACAAAAACATCAAAATTCATTCTACTTTTTGGAGGCAAAATGATTATAAGTAGACAGATACAAATGATTTTCATGTTACTTCCAAATGAAAGTAAGAATTTAATAATACATTTTACACTAGTTGCACATATATTACTACACACATAGCATATATTTATCTGCATTTCTCATAGGCCAAATGTCCTTAGACTTTGAAGCATGACAAAATTACCTGTGCATCCATTAAGAAAATATATGTGGTCTCCAGCATGAGAATTTTACTTATGCATACACAAAGTTGCTCTCAATGATAGTATCTTTATAACAGCTAGAAAATTAATGTGGAGCATACATTTAACATTTGAATATGTTCAGCACCTGAGATCAGGGAAATGAATGGAGGTTATATTTTTAATGAAGATTTTATGTCTGTGCCCTGCTACCAGTAGGTGTCATGATTAATAATAATTTTTATTCTTTGCATGATATTTGACATTTGAATGTTTTCCTTCTCTTCATAAATAAACTTCAAATTCATGAATGTGGTTAATTAGTTCTACAACTCTGGTTAGAACAGATAGGGATATTTCCATAAAGTATACAAGCATCATTCTCTATTGTCTCTTATTTCTCCAATGAGCTTTAAGTTCTTTTGTATCTGCTTATATGGGTAAATAGACAAGTGAGCTTTCATTCCTCTGAAATCATACATGCCAAGGTAGAGAACTCTGACTGATTTGATGCTGTCTACCTCTTGACACATCAAGCTGAAAACCTTTCTGCTTGTGTATCGATCTACACATTTAGATGAGTTTGACAAGTATGCTATTTTAGCAAGAAACAATACAAAGAGGGGAAAAAATATCCTTCATTGTATTTAAGCCTGGGGCTGTTCAGGGCTGCAGCCTAGCAGAATTGGCTTCTTTATGGGATGCAATCATTGTCTAAGCTGAAATCTCCAATAGACCTGGAATTATTTTCAATGACACTAAGTTAGATATGACCTTGAAGGAGAGTTTTATATTAAGTGGATAACTGATTGTTGTTATTATTTGAAAAAGACACAAAAGCACTAGGATTTGCAAATAAAATGAGTTGAATACAGGAAATTGGACTGTTATCTAATACTCAAAATAAGACAGTCCTCTATATGTCATTGTTCTTTCTAGTACTGTCTCTTTGCAGTGAGATTAATTTATAAATTTATGTGTAGGTATGTTGTTCTCAGTTTTGATTGGACATTCTTTTACAGTTTTAACATAGCACTGTTTTGAACTATTTAAAGTCTGTTTCACAATCGATAACACTTGTTTATTCAGTTTATGTTTACTACATGTGACTGGATGTTTTGCCTGGATGTATGTCCTTTTACCCTATGCAATCAGTGCCCATGGATGCCAAAAGACAGTGCCAGATCTACTGGAACTAGGGTTACAGACAACTGGAAGCCACCATGTGGGCAACGGGAATCAAACCCATATTCTCTACTACTACTCTAAGCCACTGAGCCCTCTCTCCAGCCTTCATGCAATGATCATTCACTTAATGTATGTTGTCTGTATGATGAATAACAAATTTTAGCTATGTCCAGGTTTTTATCCATTACTTGTGTTTTATAAATATTAAATAAACCAAAATTCTTTCTGGGCTATCAGAAATACATGTTAGTAATTTTTTGTTGTTATTCTGATAGATCCAGCAATATATTAAGATTTAATGCCAGATTATGTGGAATAATTGTAAGTAACTTATTTTACATCGTATAGAGTAAAAGAAGTTTTTGAAACTCATTAGTTATGAAACAACTGCTAAAATGTGAGATTTTAAATATAAACATAGGAGTATATTTTGATGAAATAATTTCAATTTTTTAATTTCAATGTAAATAACATTTAGTCAAATTCTAATGATTCTGTCTACCCAGCATTTTCTTCAGTAGTTGAACAAAGTCTAAATATTTTAATTGATAGTATTGATTCAAAAATCTAACATTGTATATTATATTTCATTAAAATCTACTAGTTGTACTATCATTTCAGGTCAATGAAATTGCTACTAGATACAAATATTTCAGCAATAATTTTCTAAAAGTTTTGATAGTTAATATACTTTTGTTTCACTATTGAGATCAAAGTGAATAATCTATTTTACTAAAAGTACTGTTGATTCAGACATAGTGGCACATCCTTTAACCCAGCACTCAGGAGACAGAAGCAGGTGGATCTCTGTTAGTTCCAGGCCAAACTGTCTATAGAGAAAGACCCTTTCACAAACAAACGAACTAACAAACAAACAAATAAGCAGCTATATAGGATCAATTCATTTAAGTAAGCATCTATTTGAGTGAAGGGCCATTTAGAATGGATAACATTTAAAGTACATTATTGCAGGTTTCAATGGGGGTGTTGTTGGGGATGCCTGCCCACAGGAGTCTTCCCTGCTGGCCCACAACTGGGGCAGCAATGGGTAGTGGTGGGCTACTTGGACCTGCCTCAACTGAATGTACCAGGCTTTGCTGACTCCCCATGGCAGACCTTACCTTTTCAGAGGAGGGAATGTCGGGGGGTGTTGGGGGAGAGTGGGAGGAGGGATGAGAGGGGAATCTGTGGTTGTTACGTAAAAATGAATAAAAATTTTCTTAATAAGAAAGTAAATGTTGAAATTATAACAAATAATATTATTATAAAATATATTATTTATAATTGTTTCAAAAATATAATTCTATAGCTCACTTGGCTAAGTGTCATAATATGAATGCACATATTTTGGCCAGTGCATGGCTTACCCTGTAATGGCTCCTTCTGTCAATCATGATGACCTGTTTTATTCCCAGGACTCATGAGGTGGAAGAAAAGAAAGGACTCCTACATATTGCCCTTTATCTCCACATGTACCTTATGGCATGTGTCCTCTCCAAATACACACAGAATAAGATGAATGAAAATATAAAAAATTTTAAAGCTTCATCTTGCAATATGCTTTAAAGTTGAATACCATCTATATGTATATATGGCATGTATATATACATAAGTAGTCATAAGGCTAATTGATTAAATATGTGCAAAATAAAATGGTCTTTCATGGTTTACTGATTTCAGTGATTCTTACTAATTGTGACAATCAAGAGGACACACATCTGGGCTTGATGTTGCTTGCGTACAAGCCCAGCCCTCAAGAGACTTTGACAGGAAATATCAATGGAAATTTTTGGATACTTTCAGGCAAAGTCACCATTTTCCTTTGATTAGTAATAACACACCCATTTCAAATAATATTGTGAACTATTAGGATATCCAAAGCCATGCCTCTATTGCAAGGAACAGCCATATTTAGAGAAATAATTTGCATGCTCATTGTCTAAAAAGACACAGCTGAGCCCTGTATATGTTTGATCCTACTGAAAACAATAGTAACTTTAAGGAAGGTAAACCATTGAAATAGTGTATTAGGTGTCACTAGCTGGCACAATTCACCTTAATTTTTACCAATAGTCAAAACTAGTTCTATATACTACAGAATATCAGCATGGTGTAGTACCAGTACCACCTGAAAAATAATTGTTTGTATACAATGTTTAATGTTTTAAGCCATATAAGAACTCAACTGTTCAGTGTTTCTAGCATTATTATTTCAATAGCTTAATAATAAATTATTAATAATTTATAATTTATAAATAATAAATAATAAATAAAATAAATAAATAAATAAATAAAATAAAATAAATAAAAAATAAATAAAATAAATTAAAAAATAAACTGACAGTAGACAATATGCTTGCATGGAATAATTTTATTTCTATTTTTAATAATCCTTGTAAAATAAAATGACTGTTTACTTCCTGGTTGATTAAATTATGAATGTTCTTCCTTGTCTTCTAAGCAGAACTTTTGGGACTCTACCAACAGAATGTCAAAAAAGTACAAAAAATTAGTTCCATAGAACAAACTCTAACTTCATTCCTACCTATTTTTCTCTATCACAGACACAAATAGATATTGTTCTTTCTCCAACCATCTCATGTCATATCTATTCCTTCCCTTAAAAATGCCTGGAGGGTAAGTTATGTAGGTGTTGCATATATTTTTAAGAAACACAAAATGAGATATTGGGCACAAAATAAATTGGTCTCCTTAAGGTATTTTTCTTTCTTTGATATCATTTTGAAAACAATATATGGGATTTTTCTCCTGATACAATACTAGCAGTTACCACAGTATTTTCTTTATATAACTAAATATTCCAAAATTGTCCGTATTTTATCTCATATATTGTGTGTATGTATGTATGTATGTATGTATGTATGTATGTATGTATATATATAAACATTATTCACATACACACACACACACACAGACACACAGCTTTTTGGAAATTTGTAATGTCAGGTCAAAATTGACTGCAGATTAAAATGCCTAAAAGAAATGGTAAATAAAGACAAAATCGTGTCATAAGGAACAAGTACAACTAATTGTTAAGTACAAATTATTTCTTTAATCTTCATATTGTTTATGCTTTCTCATATATTTCCATACATGACATGGTCAGTGCCTATGTAGATAAGATTTTCTCTTTTCTCAAGTGTTGTTGTACAAGAAGTCCAAGTGTGTTATTCCCAGGTTTGATCCTTTTAAAGCCATTCTTCTCCTTTTAAAATTCCACGCATTTTTCAAACAGCCAACTCATGCACTGAGCACAGGACCCGGTCCCACTGCCTGGATGCCTCCCAAACAAATCAAGCCAATCAACTGTCTAACCTATTCAGAGGGTCTGATCCATTTGGGGGCCCCTCAGCCATTGGTTCATAGTTCATGTGTTTCCATTCGTTTGGCTATTTGTCCCTATGCTTTATCCAACCTTGGTCTCAACAATTCTCGCTCATATAAACCCTCCTCTTTCTCGCCAATTGGACTCCCGGAGCTCCACCTGGGGCCTGGCGGTGGATCTCTGCATCCAGTTCCCTTGGTCATTGGATGGGGTTTCTAGCACGACAATTAGGGTGTTTGGCCATCCTATCACCAGAGTAGGTCAATTCGGGCTGTCTCTCGACCATTGCCAGCAGTCTATTGTGGGAGCATCTTTGTGGATTTCTGTGGGACTCTCTAGCACTTTGCTTCTTCCTATTCTCATGTGGTCTTCATTTACCATGGTCTCCTGAAACCTGGGGCTTATGCAGTGATGTTAGGCTCAGCCTGGGAGAAGGGGACTGGACCTGCTTGGACTGAGTGTACCAGGTTGATCTCAATCCTTGGGGGAGTCTTTGCCCTGGAGGAGATGGGAATGGGGGGCGTGCTGGGGAGAAAGGGAGGGGGGCGGGAGGGTGAAGAACAAGGGAATCCACGGTTGATATTTAGAATTAAATTATATTGTAAAATAAAATTAAAAATAAATAAATAAATATCAAAAAAAGAAAAAAAAAAAGAAAAGTAATGATGGAGATGAGCCAAGTTCAGTTCAGAGTATTCATGTCACAACTCCCTCATCTGGACTCTATGGACATCTACTTTCACATGTATGTAAATTGTCATGTAAGAAGACATATAAATAATTAAAAGTAAAATCTTTCAAAAAATGAAAAAAAATTCTACGCATTTTTTTAAAAATTGAAAATACATATTGCTTAATGTAATGGCAATTAGTAAATGGGAGAAAAAGGAAGGGAAAGAGCATTAATGGGAGCTCATGATGAACATGGGTGGTTCCAGTGATAAAGCCAAATAATTTATTAACACACCTCTTGCATCATCCACACACAGGTTCAATGTATCCTTAGGAAAAAAAATTGCAGTAAACCCTCTTATTCATAGTAGGCTTGTTTCCAAACATCTAAAATTTGTGGGAAACTGTAGATTGAAACAAAACATACATATTCAATATTTTATCATATTATGTAAACATATATGCTATAAATAATTTATATATGAGTCATAGTAATAAATTAACAAAATATACTGAAGTAATCATCCTCATATATTCTGCAAACCATTTAGGTAGGGTGTCCTTCAAAACATCTTCTTATATTAAGTCCCTTTCTGTGATGCTATGAAAAGGTATATCTATGTGATAAGATCAAATAAAATGCATGATATAAGCATTTTGATGCATTATTAATCTACCACTCAGTGTCAATGCATCTGACACACAAGTGTGACAATACTGCCATAGTGTCTGTTAACTAAAGAAACTACAAAGTGATAGAATGGTTGGTACAATTTAGAATATTGATATGCTAAGCAAAGGAATGATATCCTTCTTGAAATTAACAAGAAGGCTA
Source organism: Peromyscus melanophrys (assembly GCA_902168415.1). Lineage (NCBI taxonomy): Eukaryota > Metazoa > Chordata > Mammalia > Rodentia > Cricetidae > Peromyscus > Peromyscus melanophrys. The sequence goes on from CABHPR010111155.1 coordinate 9,262, forward strand.
CAATGTTTCCCCATTCTATTAAGAATAATGTACAATTTTAAAGTGAAAAATTCTCAATATCCAGAACTTTCCATTTAATATTTCTTTGTCTGCACTGAATCTTGAGTAACGTCCTCTGTAGAAATGAAGTAGGTTTCTACAAGGGAGATGTTAATAGAAGAGCAATAATGAGAGAAGTGGGACCTTAATAAAGAGAGAGTATGAGCTTAATACGTGCATTTATTTCCTCATTGGTATGGCTCTCAGAGGAAAACTTCAGGGAGTCGGTTCTCTATTTCTGCCATGTGTTTTATGACAGCCAAATTTAGACTTGGTGGCAAGTTTAACAATCAACCCTGAATCTAAGCTCTCTTTCTTTCTTGAGGTATGGATTCAGTTTTCAGATCATTAAAATAAAAATGGCTACCAATATTTACAGATTCTCAAATTAGAAAAACAATAGTTCATTATGTTTGTTTTACTAATTTTAGATCTTATGATCATATATATATATATATATATATATATATATATATATAATTTATTATTCTTTATTGCTGGACAAATGAATATTTTCTTTATGATTTATATTTAGGCATTTATTTTTATCTTAAAAAAACATACACAGTGGACTGAACTCAATTCATATTAAAGTGTAACAGAAGTGAAGTCCAGAATTAACTTATGATGTATGTTGTTAACTCAAATCACATGTGTTTCTTTGGAGGTCTCTTTTAAAGTCTAAAGAGTAAATTGAATCAAATTTCTTTAAAGCATACTATAATTCATCATGATTTTCATTTCATTAGAGAACAATTAATATCTACATAGGAAATGTGGAATGAGAATCATGTTTTTGCACAACAGAGCAATCTATCTATCTATCTATCTATCTATCTATCTATCTATCTCTATATCTATATCTATATATCTATATATATAAAACATTAGATTTCATAAAATAGTTTAATTTAATTTCAAGAAAACTTGTTAACACAGTTTAAGATGACAGAAAAAAAACAGAACAAAGAAAACAAAATAAAACAAAACAAAAAATACCTTCTAACCTGTGGTTATAGAGTAAGGATTTTTAAATAAAAGACTTCAGCCAGAAACACAACATAATCTACAGTTCACAGTATTGATAGGAATTAACTTGGTCTGTCCTCTGAATCAAACTGAGGGAGGAGGGCATTGGAGGGAGTGAAGGGAGGAGGTGGGAAGAGTGACCGGGAGGATGGAAGGGAGCAGAAACTGCAGTCAGGATGTAACATAATAAATAAATTTTAAAGAAGAAATTAACTCCAAATTGATTATTTTGTTCAATGTCAAAACATGTTACCACCCACTGTAGAAAATTAACATGACAAAATTTATGACCTGCATATGAAAATAAATATTTTTGTTTGGTTGTTTTACTTACTTTCTACGATGATAAAACTGTATACATTCATCATGTATAATATGTACAATGGTACTTTCAAATATGCATACATTTTAGAATGTGTAATTCAAATTAATTAACTTAGCTCATTTTATATAATTATTTTTCACTTAGGAAAACATGTAAAATTTGTTGAGCAATTTGGATGAATAGAAGATATTTTTATCAGCTATAATTTCAATTGCTTAACACCTACTGCAAATAGAAGCTTTTTAGGGGAAGGGTGAGAGATACATTGTAAGTGTAAGGATAAGGCTGTAGGAATTGGTTGAAAACTATGTCTGTTTACCAACATAATAATGGTAATTTCTTTTGTAGCGTATGTGACCCATCTAGTTATGTGCTTGGTTCAAAAATGTTGCCAGGCATTGGTTTCATCTGATGCAGTAGGACTTAAATCCAATCAGAAAGGCCCATTGCTCACATAATATTTTTGACCGTATTGTACCGGTGGGTATGTCTTTCTGAGACAGTGATTTTTGTAACTTGCAGGATTCACAGCTGAGTATGGCGTATTATTACTTTTTACCTCCAATAGCATGTATAATCCCAACTGGTGCTGTGACTGCTAGCAAGTAGGCATGATGCCTCTAGGTCAGTACCACCTTGATTTTTGTTATCTTCCATATGACTGAAGTATGTGGTGTCCTATTCAACCACACAGGCCAACAACCCAAAAGAAATAACCCATTCCCTACTAGCATATCAATGTGAATATGTGCATAAACAAAGCTATACAAGTGCATAATGCATTGTACATATCTATCTGTATATGATATGTATTAAGGTCACAGGGTTAGAAAACATTTTCTAAGATAAAATACTGAGAAAAGTGAATGGACAAAAGGATATACTTAATAAAATTTAGTTAACACAAATATAATGACAATTTTAGAAGGAAAGAAGAAAATAAAATAAAAATTAGCTGAAAAGAGATGGCATTTTTCTCTGAAACCTACATTGGCCTCAACCCCACAACAGTCTGCCTGCTTCATGTACCCATGTTTTGGGAATTAAACACTAGCAACTATGCCTTGCTATAAATTTCTTATTTATAGCAAAAATCTCAGCAATAAGTGTAGAAGAAATGGTACCATGAATAAGTTTCAAGGAGGCAACAAAATCCCAGGGAGATATTTGTCATTCAACTACAGCATGTTTGGTGAAGAAACAAAAAAAATTCTGATCTTATCAACACTACTGCTGTTCCATTCTGTCTATAAGAAATATCACATAAGCTTTTCCTATCAAATTCCATAAAACTTGTTTTTAGGAAAAGTAGTTAAGATCTTTTTGGCTCTCCCACCTTTTAAGACTTTCAAGTGTTTTAATCTTCCCCACCAAAAAACCTTTATTTACTCAAAAGATCATTGCTCTATTATAGGAATTTGATCACTTGGAGTAGCCACCCTTTCTCCTTCCTCCATTTCGTATGTGCCAATTCTTTTTGGACTAACCAATTGAATAAGACTGTGAGGTTGGATCTTAGGCAATGGTAAATGGATACAGTCCCCACCTTTCCTAGAATAAAGCAGAAATACACTTCCTGTTTCAGTTTGTGCTTGTTATTCCAGAGTACACCTTCTTGATCAAGAGGAAAGTTTGCCTTGTCAAGGCACTACAGTGATAACGATGACGGTCTTTCTTTGGGACCCCAAACTTATTCTTAAGATGTATAGATTTGCAGCCAGAACATTTCAGTGAAGGTGAAATCAATACCACTATCCAGCCAATTTGGTGATGAGAATGATGACAGGTTCTCAGTGGAAGTGATCCTGGCACAAGACTTTTCTTTAAATAGCCTCCTGTTGATATTGAAGACCATGAAAGAACAAAGGGTAAGTGTGTCAAGCTATGGTCACAGTTGCATTTTTATTTGTGTCTATAAGTATGAAAGCTTCATGTTTTTTCCTTTGGCATTGAAAATCCCTCCTAGACATTTGTTTGAGAGTTGTCTAATATTCTCAAATTATCAGATACAGTTTTTGTGGCTTTGTCAGTGACACACTAGAAGAAAGTGCCTTCATTTACAGTTTGTCTTGCTGGTTCTTTGATTGTGTATGAAAAACGGTCACATTGTTCCAATGATATTTGCAAAATTATGGTTTTACACTTTATGGTGGAGAATTTATCTTATTGTACAAATTGTGAAAATTCAATATTCTTACTTTCCTTTCAATGTCAATCCCTAAATCTTTTCACCCACTTGAACCTTACACATTCCACCGTTCCTGTTCCTTGTGTACTTATTAATGAATATTTTACTATAAACTAAGAACTTATAGACAGGCATAATGACTATCTTCTATGTTACCAAATCATGGAAATTTGAAGCAGGTGGATTATTGTGAATTTGAGGCCAATATAGAGTTCAGAGTAAACAATACCTTACAAGTAAATCGATAAATAAATAAATTTTATGAGCCCCTTAAGTTCATCCTCTATGACAAGATCTGAGATAAAATATTAAATATTATGCAAGTGAGATGCACATCTAACCAGTTCTGGCTAAGTTCGATCTCAACAAACATTGAGACACAATGGTTTGAGCTGTTGTTCCTTACTATACTAAAGGTGGTCTCAAAAGTGTTTACAGCTGTGCAAAATCCCTTTCCAGGACAAAAGTTCCTGCTCTGATTAGTAAACTCCTTGCTCAACTTCCCAATGAGTTACACTGTGTGGTGATATATTAATTGTGCTGAAATGTGATTTTATTTGTATGTTAATAAATAATTTTCCTGGAGATCAGAGGTCATAGTGAGCCAGGGACAGCAGTCAGGCAGTGGTAGCTCACACGTTTAATCTGATCACATGGCAGGGAGAGTCTCTATGTAGTCAAGGACACAGCCAAGCACGGTGACCCTTGAGTCTTTAATCCCAGTATTAACCATAGAGACCAGGATGTCTGTATAGACAGGTAGTGATAAGGAAGTCATGTGGCTGGGCTTAGAGCCAATGAGAAGGCAGAAGAGAAAAGCAATAAAACACAAGACACATAGGAAGAAGGGCTCTCCCTCAGGGGAAGGACAACAGGGAGTGGTAAGCTAAAGGCAGTTGTGGCTCTTGCGCTGATCTCTTAGGCTTTAAATGTATTTGGCTTTGTGTTTCTTATTTATTAAGACCGTTTAGAATTTCACCTACAACACTGAATACAACTTTTTCTGATTTGTTACTATTAATTTGTCTCCTTTAGTTGGCTTCTAGGGTGAATGGTCAAACTTAGCTTCTTGGGTACACACAGCGACGTAAAGTATGTTGATAGTGCCGGCCACCATGTTAGGAGATATTTATTTCAGCAGCTCATGCAAAGGCATCCTATGCCTGATAATGTCAATAGTAATATAGTATAGATACATATCTGAATTTAAAATGTCTGTTACCATACACACCAGTGAGAAGAGACAGAAATTGAACCTTAATCTATTATCCATTAAAAGAGATATCAATATTCTAAAACAGTGCACTGACTTCCCGTCTAGTTCCCTCTCTACCCAGCAAATGTTGAGTTCTGTTCTTCTGACCAGGTAGCCAGCCTTGCCCCTTCAATCCTCTCCTACCATTTCTTACATTTGTCCCATTTTCATCTCTCTGCACCATGGTAGTTTGTAATCTCTAAGGCTGCTGAGTTTGGCATGCCTCCCAAGGTTCCAGCTAGGCTACAACTAGGTTGAAGGTTAACCCAGAACAAATAATTAGCAGTGCATACTCATTGGACTACATGCAACATGTAACTGAAGTTTTCTTTTTTTAATGTAACATGAATTTCAAATACACCCTTATAATATAGAATAGAAAATTACCCCTATCTTTCTGACCCATCCAGCAGGCCAGGTTATTTTGGGGTCTCGAGGAGGGAACCACCTAAAAGCCAATGAGGGCGAGAGGGAAAGGGAGCCAGGCGCATTAAAGAAAGACAGAGTCAGTCTGAGTCGCATCAAGGCTTCGTTTATTGACTGGGTGCTGAGGCTTATATGCAGGGCTTCAGGCAGGGAGGGGGAGCAGAGAAAGGAAAGTGGAAAATTCTCAGAAGAAGTCAGAGTGGTCGGGGCGAGGTCTCTTTGGCCCCAGGCTCCTGCAGCTGGCTGATTACTGTATGAGGCCTTATCTAATTGTACATGTTAGTGGTTAGGCCAAGGTCATCCTGTTTTTGCAAGACTTGCAGTTAGCCAAGGACGTCTTGTTTTGCAAGACTCCAAGCAGGAAATTCCAAACATAACATTCCTGGGTCAAACAGTCCTGGGTCAGTCTCCAACATCTTTCCATTCTCTATACATCATCATGTAGGTATACTTAAGGTAGTAAATGTTAAAAAAAAAAAAAAGAGAAAAACAAACAAACTTCTGGTCTACAAATTTACACTAACTTAAATAAGTGGAATAATCATTAACTTTATATTAAGGCTATGTTTAATTCTTAAATATAATTTTATATGCCAATGAATAGTAATAATAGAGATCAAATTCTTGAAAATTTCTATGAGAAACTGCGTAGACAAAAATAAGAAATTGAAATCTGCAAATTAATGGCCATATCAATTTATGTCTCTTCAAATTTTCTTTCTAGGAAAATTAATCATGTGTGTTCTACTTCTCCCTTACTCTAAGCCTCAATCAAAACTCTGAGTCAGTATCCTCCTATCCCTCTAATACTGAATTCTCCTACAGATCATTAGAACACATCATCACAGAAGAAGGGTAACCCATACCACTCTGTTAGCCCTGGAAAGCTAACTTGGACATATTTTATTTCTAGTTCACCAAAAGTATTTCATGAAAACCATACCTCAGAGTTGTTTTCACCGCTGTTCAGAGCACTAACCACAGACCATCAGAGGGTGTATGTACTATGATGGAGTTAAGTAGGGGGGTTGGTTAATTTATCTCTCCTGGGAAATTTTTGACTCTATACTCCACATTAATAATGTGGCATGAAAAGTGGAAACTGAGAAAAACAACATCTGTATAAACAAATGAAAGAAACCAGTTGGTTGGCAGAGAAGGATTTAAAGTCTTTCTCTACCTGGGCTTCATAGAACAAATGGGGCATGTTCAAGCCAGTTTGCAAGGATACTGGTACATTTTCTAATCTAGATGTCTTGCAACAAAGCATAGTCACAGAAAGCTTGCATTCCAAGCATCTGAGAGAAGGGTATGCAAATGCCGCCAAAGGGTCATCTACCTTGTGGCCCAGGCTTTGCTTTTCCTTCAGGTAGTAGCCCATTTCTCTTCTTGGGGGATATTCTCTTTATTAACCAAGTTCTTGGTACATTTTGATTCATATAGTTCTTGGTAAATATTTTTTCATATCACACAAGAACCTAGATCCTTGTATATGTACTCTTCGGACATTGCAACGCACGCCATGGGTCTCAGGTTTATGTCTATGAGAAGAACAATGACATTACTAGACCTGAGGGCAATTTGTCTCTCTGACAGTAGAAATGAAACAGCCAGTATGGGAGCAGGAAACAGGAACACTAACAGACGAATTTTAGCTGAGGAAAGAAGAAAAGGAACATGTTTTAGGGGAAGGAATGTAATTTCACTAAATTAGAATGGGACACAGGACTAAACCCTTATCCACAGACCTGCTAGCTTTTAAAGATAGTTTATTTTCCTTCTTGTCTGTTTGCTATTCCAAACAGTATGGGAACGAACAAGTACTTACCAACAATTCAAAAATAAATACAAAATAAAAATAAAACAATAGATTTGTTGAGAGAAGGTAACAAAGACTGGGAAAATGGCATTAGCCATACCAAGATAGCAACAGAAACACCAATGAAACCAAGATGACCCCAGTGTACTCCCAAGAATAGATGGAAGAATTAACTTTGATCCCTTTGTTTAACCTGATATTCCTTAGAAGCATAATGTGTACCTTTCTTTTCCCTCCATCAAGGAAAGAATGCAACTTTTCCTAGAATAAAATGACTAGCCAATGTTAGGAAGCCTCCTTTCCCATTTTCCTCACTAATTTTAACACATGTTTATACAAAAATAAGTATCAAATTGCTGAGATTAGACTGTTCTCCAACCTCTTCTTCCATACTAAGTTAAACATTTAAGAGTAAAAGATAACTTGCACCTAGATAGACATATGAATGGCAATACATTTTCAGCATTACCCACATTATACATGCCTACAATTGACTTATTTCTGAAAAAAAGAAAAGAAAAGAAAAGAAAAGAAAAGAAAAGAAAAGAAAACATCATTTATTATCCGGTAATTTTATGCAGGTGACTTGTTAATGTCAGGGCACTTGGGCATAACAGACATGTATTGGGACAACCAGACCCTAAAATGTATCATACAAACCAGACCAAATAAAAGGTATAAATCCCTCACATGAAGCACATAAAGAGGTAATAACTTAATATTGTGTTGGTATTGGACTGCTACCAATCTGTAATCTGATTACTATGTGTGTAAGTCAAAGACTAAGGGAAAATTCCAGACTGTTCCTATGGCTTATGCTAAGATATGTCCATTCTGTTAGAGCAAACTCCTGGAGTTCCCCTTTGTCTGTCCACCAGTTTATCTGTCTGGATCTGTTGTCCATCAATCAGACTATTGGTGCACGTTAAATAAGTCAAGCCCTTTTACTTCTACAGCAGGATAGGACTCTGTAGCTCTATTCTGAGGCTACAGAGGGACTTCACAATAGCTGCTGCTGTGTCTCCACAGAGCCCTCCATCTAGTTCATTATCTCACTTCTGTAAATTATTTTACTTTTATTTATATACTTCTCTGTGACTCATTCTCTTTCCTTGCTCTCCCAGTCAGTCCCTGTTCCAGCACGAACCTCCCATTCCCCTATGTTCTTATCCCTCATCCCTTGCCCTCCATTACCTCCCCTCATCCCCAGTTTGCTCATGTAGATCTCATCTGTTTCTCCTTCACTGGGCAATCCATGCATCCTTCCTAGTGTCCTCCCTGCTAGCTAGCCTCCCTGGAGCTATGGGTTGCAGTCTGGTTATCCTTCGCTTTATATCTGGTATCCACGTATGAGTGAGTACATACCATGTTTGTCTTTCTGAGTCTGGGTTACCTCACTCAGGATGATATTTTCTAGTTCCATGCATTTGCTTGTAAATTTCATGATGCCATTGTTTTTCTCTGCTGAGTAGTACTCCATTGTGTATATGTACCACATTTTCTTAATCCATTCTTCAGTTCAGAGGCATCTAGGTTGTTTCCAGGTTTTGGTTATGACAAATAATGCTGCTATGAGTATAGTTGAGCATGTGTCCTTGGGGTATATTTGAGCATTCCTTGGGTATATGCTCAATAGTGGTATAGCTGGGTCTTGAAGAAGATTGATTCCCAATTTTCTGAGAAACAGCCATACTGATTTCCCAAGTGTCTATATAAGCTTGCACTCCCACAAACATTGAAGGAGTGTTCTACTTGCTCCACATCCTCTCCAATAGAAGCTGTCTTCAATGTTTTTGATCCTAGCCATTCTGACAGGTGTAAGATGGTATCTCAGAGTCATTTTAATTTGTATTTCCCTGATGACTAAGGATGTTGAGCCATTCCTTAAATGTCTTTCAGTCATTTGAGATTCTTCTGTTGAGAATTCTCTGTTCAGCTCTGTAACCCATTTTTTTTTTCTAAATTGGATTGCTCATTAGTTTGATGTCTAGTTTCTTGAATTCTTTATATATTTTGGAGATCAGCCCTCTGTCACATATGGGGTTGGTGAAGATCTTTTCCCGTTCCGTAGGCTGGTGTTTTGTCTTATTGACTGTGTGTCCTTTGTCCTACAAAAGCTTCTCAGTTTCAGGAGGTCTCACTGTTGCTCTCAGTGTCTGTGCTACTGGTGTTACATTTAGGAAGTGATTTCTATCCCCTTGATCTCCTTTTGTTGTCTTATTGCTCTAGCTAGAACTTCAGGTACTATATTGAATAAATATGGGGAGAGCAGACAGCCTTGTTTAGTTCCTGATTTTAGTGGAATTGCTTTGAGTTTCTCTCCATTTAATTTAATGTTGGCTGTTGGTTTGCTGTAAATTGCCTTTATTATGTTGAGGTATGTTCCCTGTATTCCTGATCTCTCCAAGACCTTTATCATGAAGGTCCAGGTTAGAAAAGCAGTTAATTCCATGGCTTACCAGAAATTTATGCAAGAATTGGATATAGAGAAAAAAGGATAGTACACATGAGAAGTGTCTGCATTTCTGCAGGATCAAAAAGAAGTAAAATGATGTAATTATGTTATAATCTCAGAAAATAAAACTTTTTTTCTTTTTGTTTTTTTGAGACAGGGTAGACCATGCTGGCCTTGAACTCACAGAGATCCACATGCCCATACCTCCCATGTGCTGGGATTAAAGTTGTGTACCTCCAACACCCAGCCAAAACATTTTAATGAAAGACCAAAAAATAATTTGTTGAATTTTGCATATTTTCATTGTTTATGGTTGAAGTTAAATAAATATAATTTCAGGAAATTCTATTTGTTTTTAGTTGAAGTTTATAAATACAACACAACTTTTTCTCCTATAGATTCTTGAATGTCTCTGTGTCCTTCTGAACATTTGTCTATTTATCTTTACAACAGGGAAGCAGAAAGGTGACTATTTGACCACTTTAGTGAAGGCAGGTGTACAAGAGAGAGCAATGGTAGAATGACTATTACTAAAGTGTGGTGGCACACTTATGAAAACATAATAATGAAATGTACGGCTATTTGCCTGTTAACAAAAATCCACACCCAAATAACTTTTCCCTCTGCAGGACTCATATAACATTGTCACTGTTCTTATGTATTCACATATTTCACAGCATGAATAGGTATCTGACCTGATTAATAACTACAAATTCTTATGAAACCTTGACAGATATTTAAAAAAACTACAGCAGTTTGAAAACTGAAGATAATTCATAATTGACTTCTTTGATTGTTTTGATATGATAAAATACTTTCTGCTAAACATATTATTCTATTTTCACCTTTTTAGTTTTATTTTTCTAATATTTAACTTTTGTTTAAATTGTATTAAAGCAATTAATATATTGTCAGTAAATTATACATTTTATAATTAGTGAAATAAACAATAAAACCTACACTTTTTTTTGACACTTCCTACTGCTTAATTTATTTCCAGTCTTGGTGACTTTTGAAAATCCAAAGCCCTGGAGTCAATTTCCCACATTCAGATACCAAGTGTCCTTTTCCTTCCCTTTGCTTGGTGATTATTAACCTATGTCTCCCTCGTGATGCGTGTGTGGCATTTACCTCTGCTCCTGACATATGCTAAGTGATCAACAAATGTCAGCAGCATTTATTATTGTTACTCTTGGAGACAAAGCAAACCTCTTATCTCAGTTCTCCTATGAATCCTCCAGCTCAGTTCTTCATTATGGTCTGAGAAAAACAAATGCAAAGGAACAAATATTCCCCAAATACTAACAATGCCCCCATAAGACAAGTATGTAATTAACTTTGGCAATTCTAGAAAATGGTAAACCTCTCAGTTGAGATGTCACTTCAGTGTGAAATATGAAGAGTTGTACATATAAAAAGTCACATGTAGTTACAATTATTTACTTATGTTTATCATTTTTCACTAAAAAATAAATACCTGTGATTTTCATTGTGCTTAAATGGAAAAAAAAATTGTACCTAGTCTACTTGTAGCTGTCCCTGGCACCTTGAAAACACCTGTTAGTAAAAATGTCTCCATAAAGATGAATTCTGTAGATTGATAGTCAGCAAATAAACAGAGATTGTAGGCTGCAGATTCTTATTCTATCTGTCCTGGGTAACTCCTGTAGTAGTCACATAAGCACAGAAACTGAATCAGGGTGCTTTAATTTAGCAGTTACATTTTTCATGTTTTATAGATTGTGATATACTTTGTGCAAATTTAGTATAACACATCTAGTCATTAAGAAGTTTATTTACAATTTCCTAAGGATGGGGCATGAAAATGTATGATCACTTATCTTCTCACGTCACAGAGGTTTTCAGAGGTACTTTGTGCAGTTCCTTCATAAACTCAGCTTCCACTTTCACTTTTGGCAGGAACTGGGGACTATCTTCTGTCTCCACACTGTAATTAAACCCTCCATTCCCTAATCAGTGCTGTGCTGCCTTTTGATATTTTGCAATCTACTGAGCTCCTGTTGGTGCTCATCTGATTCAATTTTTGGCAGCTGGGATCTTTTTATTTTTTTCTGAATCCGTGAAATTTAAAATATAGTTTAAGAGAGTATTCAGCATTTTATGTGTCATTAATAAGAAGCCCAGTCCTTCCAATTCAGTTGAGTTTGCTATAGTAACCAGAAACCTTTGTTAGCACTATTATACATAATACATCACTTGAAGAATGAGATCACTTCCCCAACATATCTACAAGTATGGGAACTTGGCCTTGTCTAAGTTTTATGATTGATTTAAATTTCAACTGATGATCATATTAATGAATACTCTTTTTAAAAAGAAATTATTGGCCCTGACATTTAAGTATTGCTGATTACACATTTTAAAATTATTTTCTAGGATTTAACACTTTGAAATTGAATGTTTCTTTAAAGTGTTAATTTTAAAGGGAACCTTTGGTTAGATTATTTCATGATACATATATAGTGCAGAAATTGTGGTCAGAAATGACAGAACAACCAAACAAGATTAAGAGAAGAAAGGAGAAGCACAAGAAACACATGCAGGCAGTGATACATATACGTATGTGTACAGAGGAATCCGGTCAAAACATTTTTAAAAGTGGAGGCT
>CABHPR010111158.1:0-20029 GCA_902168415.1 Peromyscus melanophrys
GACTTTTTGTGAGCAGCCTACACCCAGGAGAACACAGAATGATGTAAACCCTGAAAGTCAGCAACTGTCCCCCGAGATTGCTATACTCAGCACAGTCATTGCTTAAAACTTGTGGGGAGTAAGACACGCACACACTGAAGCATTTCAACCAAGCCACCATGGCTGGGAATTCTGAAAGGAATATTATACACAGAGGAAGAGGACGGTCTTGTCCCTTCATCCAGTTACAGCAACTCCAAAGCACAAGAGGAGTGATTCTGGCACTAGGTACCATTGTGAGATACTTTGCTCGTATTCTGACGCTCCCGAGACTAACAATAAAGTTTGCTTTGAATCAGAGGGCGGAGCTAGCTACGAGCTGACCAAAATTAGCCATAGAGGTTTTGGAGGACTAAGGACAGATAGAGAGACACGGGAAGCAGTAGGGCAGGGCTTAGAGAGGGTCTCAGCTTTTTGGATCAAGGAATGAGAGAGAGAGGAGGTCACTGGTCGCTTCTCAGCTGCTTCTGTGACCATTCATGTTCTCTCCCTGACATCCGACTCCCAAGTTTTTATGGATAAGGAATAATTAGGTCAACACTTCAATGGGGAAGCTGTAAAGTGCTCAGTTCCCCAAAGTACTCAACTCAACAAGGAAAAAAAAATATATGTGCAGAGTTGCAAATATCTCTGGAGAAAGTGAATCTTTTGTGAAATTGTGAGAAAAAACAGACATGCTGATTTTGCTGACACATTGTGAACTGCAAAAAAATAAAAAAATAAAAAAATAAAAAATAAAAAAAAAAATACAGCCACAGTGGCTGGGGATGCCGAGACGTAGAAGGCCTTGACGCTGTAGGAACACCGGAGCAGAGAGCACACGGAAGGGCTGGTGCCGTCTGCAGGGCAACACGGCCACTAGAGGGTCACGGCCACATCTGCCAGGGATGGTGGCTGGGGAGCTGTGCTGCTGCTGAGCTACTGGGAAGGAGAAGGAAATGTAAAAGCTTGGATGAATCCAAAGGGGGTGGGGATGATGCTGAGGCTAAGAACAGCACCCAACTATAAGGCAAATTCAAATCCAAATACGTGAGCAGATTGATTGTAACCGCACCAAACATTTCAATTAAAAGATAAAGATACTGACTGGGCAATAAACCAACACCTGCTACATGTTGTTTTCAAATAGAACAATTGAAATGATAAAATAAAAACGATGGAAAATGATAAACCATTACAAAAGGACTTTTAACACAGCTTTGCCACCATCGGACAAAGTGGACTTTAAAACAAAAGGTATTATTGGAGGTAGAGATAGTTCTTAACAATAAAAGGATAGTTGGACACAAAGATAAACAATATAAGGCTAAATTTATATACACCTACTAACACAGACTCAAAAAATTACTGGAACTAAAAAGGGAAAATATAGCTAGTGTTATCATGGTCAATGAGAGTTAATATTCCTGTCAGTAAATGATAAACAAGCAAATCAAAAACCCACTACGTGTAAGAAACTCTAAAAACAAAATTAGCAGCTTGATAGCAAAACACAGACTCTTCGCAGAGAAATGGAATGTTTATCCCAAACATGCCCACGCTGCGCCAAAAGCAAGCATGGCTGGATGGAGCACGTTCTGTTCTCTGAAGACCGTAAAATCAAACCCGAAACCAGCCACACAACTAAAGAGCTCCGGCCACCCAGCAATTAGGAAATATCCTTTAAAAACTTACGAGTAATAAAGAAGTCACAGCGGAGACGGTAAAGTGTTTTGAATTCCTGATAATTCTGTCACACCACACCTGTAAAAAGCATTTTTCAGCCCCACATGCAATGTCAATAAAACAGCTACCTAAGCACCGTCTTCAGAGAAAGAGACCTGAATCAACCTCCAGGGGGTGGATCGAAGAAATGATAAGGTGAAAGCAGAAATAAGCAGAACAGTAAGCACGCACATAAATAATAGTGAAAATCAACAAGCCAAAATTAGCTATTTAATAAAATTAGAAAACTCAAATCTCTGGTAAGCGTGCATAAAAAGGGCACAGACTGCCAACGTCAGGACTAAAAAAGTCCTTGTGGGTACGGAAGCCAATAAGGTCTATGGCTGACCCATGCCGGGCAGGTCTGCTAGTACCACTTAGCGGCAGAGCTTGGCAAGCGTGGGTGGGGCCCTGGGTTTGATCCCAGCACCGCCACAACAATAATGGTGCTAATGAAAATAGAATAAATAGAGAAATTCTGTGAAAATCTACAGCAAGTAGAGAAAACCGGACCAGCCCTGGCTAGGAAAGAAACCGAACCTTTAGTTTACAAATAGCCTTTGAAACTGAGTTCCAAGCCCAAACCCTCAGCGACCTTTACGTTAACTCAAAACAGCGCATTTAAGATGGGAGGGAGCTGCGCCATTCTGGGGGACTCTACAAGCTGCCACCTGACTTTTATGAAGGGGCTACTTCTCTTGCAGAGCCCTGGACACCTCACTGATACTTTTTTCCCCCAAATAATTGAGGAAGAAATAGGTTTTAAAATTGGCATGATGTACTTTATTACTTTTCACGTCTACAAGGACTTTGTCATTATTTTTTTTATTCTTGATATCAGTAATTTGTGCCTTTTATGCATTCTTACCAGGTTTTGTCAAATTTTAAAATTTTATTGAAATAGCTATTACAACAGTTTCTGCAGTAAGTAGAAAAGAAATATTTTCCAACACCCAATGAAGTCTGCAAACCCTCAATGTCAAAGTGACAGTGACGTCCTGAGAAAAAGACTAATCTCTCTCATGAAAATAGACGAGAAAAAAAATCAGTTAAGCAAATTCAGTACATATGTAAAAAGAAAAAAAAATGTACCATGATGTAGTCTGCTTCATTCTAATACTTTAACGTTCAAAAGTCAACCAAGGCTGGCAGGACGGCCCGGAGTAAATGTGCTTACTGCACAGGCAGGCCCGGCAGCCTGAGTTCCATCCCTGAAACCTACAGTGGAGGTATAGACCAGATCCCAGAAAGCCAGCCTCTAACCTCTGTAGACCTGAGCATTGTAGTATGCATGCCCTCATCCCCTGTATGTGTGCGCACACATAAATACACACACACACACACACACACACACACACACACACAAACTTGAGCTAATTAATAATTATGGCACAAAGAGAAATAAGTAGAACTATCTAATGATCACCTTAAGAGATAGGGTAAAAATGTCTGATGAAGTTCAGTATTTAGGTATGATAAATACCAGCAGCAAATTAAAAGACAACTCCCTTCCTTTGATAATGATTACCTATGAACATCCCTAGGAAAATCACCTTAGACGATGACCTGTTGAAAGCCTTTGGAGACAGGGCAGACAACTCAGCCATGGGACAGAGTGGACAGCACACACAGGTCACCTGGGTCATGACAAAGACGACAGCCGCAGTGTAGCTCAGGAAGACGTTAACACATGGTGCTGGATGAATCAGCTACCAGGAGGCTGAGAGGAGCCCTGACCTGCACACCTCACGGCCTATGCAGAGATTAGTTTCAGAAGGATTGCATACTAAATCTGAAAGAAAACAAAATCCTAGCTGGGCAGTGGTGGCACAGGCCTTTAATCCCTGCACTCGGGAGGCAGAGCCAAGCAGATCTCTGTGAGTTCAAAGCCAGCCTGGTCTACACAGCCAGCTTCAGGACAGCCAGTTTCTCTATGTGGAAACACTGTCTTAAAAAAACAAAACGAAAAAACAAAAACAAACAGACGAAAACCCTCATACCCTGAAGGCAAACAGTCCTTAAAAGGAAAGTACGGAGCATGAGGGCAAACCTGAGAAGCACAGTTTCAAACTGAGTGTCCATTCACCCAAAGATGACGTTAAGAAAACGCAAGTGAAAAGGTAAGTCACAGAAAGTACCAGACACTCATGATAAATTTATTTTAAAATACTCATTTCCAAACGTATGGATTCCGATCAAACAAAATACCAAAGATAATGAATTAAAAACTAGAATATACACTTTATAAAAGATAACACCCATTTAGTGGTATGCATATTATAATCAAGGAAGTGAAAACTAAAAGTCCAAGCTAGAGCTATGCACACACAGCGAGAGAAGACAGCAGTAGTTTGATCAACTATATGTGCACAGATTAATAGCAACAGTATATTAAGCCCCAAATTCGCAACAACTCAGATGTTCAGCAGCAACAGAACAGATAAAGTGAGATACAATTATACAATAAAATATTGCCTAACAATGAGAGTGAATAAGCTGTAATTACAGAGTAAAAAGTGAGTTTCACAAGATGCCAGATACAGTCACATCGAACTCAAAGTCACGTAAGACAGACACAGGGGTGGGGAAGCTACCTTTAGGAGATGGTGGTAACCTCAGGGAGAGGCACAAGGCAAGGTTCTGAGGCGCTGGCAATGCGCTGTGATTTGATGTGAATCACAGTTACATAGGGGTTTTTGCTTTGCAATAAATTCAGACTGTTGGGGTAAGATTTGTGCACTTTGTTATAAATCTCTCCATTGCCCTTTCCCACCAAATAAAACCAGAGACAGAGATTAGAAAGGATAAAAAAGTGAAATAAAATTCATGTAACAGCACTATAAACCAGACAGAGCTTACAAACATCCGTAGAACACTCTGAACAAGTATTTTTCTCAAGTGTCCACAAGACATTCTCTCGGATATACTAGGCCATAAAAGTGGCTTCAGTAAATTCAAAAGGACTTAAGTCATGCTAAGTGTGGCTTTTTGGTCACACTGGGATGAAATTAAAGACCAGCAACAGAAGGGGATATGAGAAGTTAAGGAATCTGCAGAAATGAACCTTCCCAAGCAAGCAAAAGTTTAGGGAGATCACAAGGCATTGGGAAAACACTGAGCTGAGTGAAGAGAGATGTCTGGGACGTGCAGAGCTGTCAGGATACTAGGGCTGTAAGGAAGAGGAGGGCATCGGCCAAGAGCCTAACTTTCCCCCTTAAGAAGGCGTGAAAAGAAGGGCAGCATAGTCCTAGAGCAAGCAGAAGCTGGGGAGTAGCAGACCAAGGAGGAAACATGGCAAGTAAAATCTAAGCTGCTTCTTCAGAAGTACCCAGAACGTCAGCAACCCTGCAGTTGACCTGATCAAGAAAATCAGTGAGGAGGAGGTTTGCAGTACTGAGTCTTGGAATGAACAAGGTGGGGTCTCTTGACGTTATGTGCCTCGCTTTCGCTTTTAACGGCTGAACCTCGCTATAGCCTTCCAGATATGAGCTCAATGTTGAGAGAACATTATGAACATTATGAGAGAACATTGGTTTGACCCCCACCGCCATTCAAAGCCCGGGTGTGGTGATTCACACTGGTAACCCCAGAACTGGGGAAGCAAAGGCAGGAGGATCTCCCAGCGAGCTGCTCAGTCAGCCTAGCCAAGTTCGTGAGCCCCAGTTCCAGGGAAGGACCTTGTGTAAAAACAAAAACAGACCAAGATGGAGCATGCCTAAAATGACTGACACCTGAGGTTGTCCTCTGGCCTCCACACACATGCACACCCAGTGGATACACACACACATGCAGAAAAACACAAAGACGGTGTAGGAAAACAATAAATACAGACACAAGAAAGCAATCTTCGCCGAAGTATTAACATGCTTATTTCAAACAAACAAATAAAAAACAACACATATTACATGTTTTTGTTTGTTTTTTTTAATCAAGTAAAATTTACCCCAGGAATGCAAGATTAATTTAATGTTTAAAATTAAACAGTAGCAACTGAATGAAAGATGGAGAACTACATGGAAACCTAAGTAGCTACAAAAAAAAAAAAAAAAAAAAAAAAAGGACTTGGCAAATTCAGCAGCCTTTAATGATCAAAACATGCAGGTATCTAGAAAAAAAAGTCCTCTTCAATCTGACAAAGGGGATTTCTGGAAACCATCATTTCATGGTGAAATGGAGCAATGCTCAGTGCCTGAGAGCGCTTGCTTGCTGCTCTTCCAGAGTCTCTAGCATCCACATTAAGCTGCTCACAACTCCAGGGGATCTGATGCCCTCCTCTGGCCTCCACGGGTACCACGCACTCGTGCACGCATGATGGGGGCACTAAACACACAAACACGCACACACATCTTTAAAGTCAGGAATAAGATAACGATGTCTGCATTTACATCCTCCTTGTATGGTACACACATGTGTGCAAGTCCTCACGGAGCTCAAGGACAGCCGGGGCTGTCATTCCTTACGGGGCTTTGGTGGGCTTTGCTGTGTTTTGAAACAAGGTCTCTCACTGGCCCGTGGCCCGTGGTTCGCCAAGCAGTTGAGGCTGGCTGGCCAGGGAAGCCCAGGGACTGTCTCTGCCCCATGGGGACTACAGGTTACTATTTCCTTTCTGGTCACATGGCTTTCTTGACCATGTGCCTTGGCCACAACATACCACACAAGAGGGCTGGGAAGAGAGCTCTGCTGGGCAAGCGCTGTCTTGAAAGCATGAAGACCTGAGTTTTCATGGCATTCTCTTGGAATCCCAACAGGGGGAGGCTCCGGGAAATGTAACTAAACATCCATGCACAACTGAATGAAACGGGATCCCCCCACCCCCTCACAGGCTGTGTAAATAAACCACATGGATCAGATGTCTATACAGAAGACTGTAAGACTCATAAGGACTACAGTGGAGAAACCTTTATGTAACGACGCTAGTCTTAGGTACGGCACCAACAGAACAAAAGATGAGCAGAAGATGAGCTGGGAAAGAGACAAGCTGCATTTCCATCAAAGTAACAAGAGAATGAAAAGACACTTTGCAAAATGAAAAAAAAAAAAAATCTCTGAAAAAAAAAAAAAACCTGAAAAGGGACTTGTACCAAGACAGAAATTTGAGTATGGTGGTACACACCTATAATTCCAGCACCCAGAAAAACTGAGGCAGGAGGATTGCAAAGTTAGAGGCCAGCCTATTCTACACAACATACTGTAGGCCAGCCTGGGCTTATAGTGAGACCCTGACACACTCTCTCTTTCTTACACACACACACAATTTTTATAATTCAATAGTAAAAAGGCAACTACTCTATATATCAAGAAGAGTTTGCAATCCTTCACACTGTTAAGCGTAATTACTATGCAACCTGGTGAGTACAGTTCGACACATGTCCACACCAACATGAGGATCCAGGTTTTCACAGCAGCATCATTCACATCAGCCAAAATGTAGAAAGAACTGAGATGCACATCAGCACAGGAGTGGTAAGCAAACAGTGGGACCTCTGCACTAGAACACTGCCTGGAAGTAAGCAGGAAGGAAACACCAACACTGTGCCCCAGGGACAGGCCCGATACGACTATGTTAAGTGAAAGAAACAGTCAAAAGAGAGCAAACCTCCTTCACTGATATGAAAGGCCCAGAACAAGCAACATACAGAGCAGGGAGAAATGACAGTGGCTGGTCACAGGCAGAGGGGCTCCTCCTGGGACCATGACCATACTCTACTCTACGCAAGCCTCTAGCCGGGGTGGTGGCGCACACCTTTAATCCCAGCATTCGGGAGGCAGGGGCAGGTGGATCTCTGCGAGTTCGAGGCCAGCCTGGTCTACAGAGTGAGTTCCAAGACAATCAGGTCTGCTACATAGTGAAACCCTATCACAGAAAACCAAAAACCAAAAAACAAAGCCTCTAATAATTATTTTTCCCACTTGAATCTAAGCTGGAAATGATTTTTCTTAGGATGCTGGGAACAAAGAGGGGCTGAGAAAGGAGGAAGACAAGCTCGTGGATGACAGCAGGGCCTGCTGTCCTCCACATCTGTCGTCTGCAATGTGCGGCGGCCTCTCAGCCACGCTGGTTTCCAGCTGTGACTCACCAAGTCTATAGACTCCAGTTCCCGCTCGGCTGACTGAACTGCAAGCGCCTCGGCTTCTTCTTCTTTCTTTTTGCAAGGTATTTGCTTGGAAGGAAGTAAATTATACCACAGCATGAAAATCTCATTGGAAAATGGTAAATCTGCCAGGCTGATCTGAGTCCCAGCCTATGGGAAAAGGAAGAAATAGAGAGAGAGAAATGAAAAGTTTAAATGAGTGTTTGTTCTCCCTGGTAAGACAAAGATGACCGGGTGAGCTTGTCTTAAAGCAGAACCAACACACTATTGGTGACATAAAGCACTGGCTGTGCGTGTGCATGTGTGTGTGTATGTGTGTGTGCACATGCACGTTCCTATGTTTGGTGCTTGTGTGCTTGTGTGTGAGCATGTACTTTCATGTGTGTACGTATGTATGTGCAAGGGTCAGAGGATGACTTTGAGATACCTTCCTCAATTTCTTTTCCACTATGTATTTGTTTATTTATTTGTGATAGACAGGGTCTCTCACTGAATCTGGAGTCAAGGCCCTAGGATCCGCCCGCCCCTACCCCTCCAGTGCTGGGGTTAGGCATGCACCACAGAGTCCTGCTTATACACTGGTGTGTGATCTGAACCCGGATTCTCACCCTCCTATAACAGGTACTTAGCCCATGGGCCATCTCCCCTGCTCAGGACTGGCAGGTTTTTTTTAAAATCTGGGCATATTGATACCTTCAGCTGTGGCTCAGTAAGAAATAATGCCCAATGGAGCTGCCAATCCTGGGATTCTTTTGTAACATTAAATTTTCCCAACTAATTTCCCCATTGACTAAGCATGCAACTTTTTCTAAACATGGAATTATATTTAAATGAAATTTAAAAAAATAAACAAATAAATGGTTAACTAGAAACCAAAGTACTTCTTTTAATATGTCAGAAGAATGCCTTGATTATGCCAATACATCGTAATTCAGAAAGAAGTTTAAAGACAGTGACTCTGTCTTGCTCTTAAACGAGAATGTAGCAAGTTTTTTCTTGTTGTTTTTGTTAGTTTTGGCTCTGTAGGTCACTAGAATGCCAAAAAAAGGAAAGATAAAAGCAACTTCAGATCCCACCTGGCCACAGCCAGATTCTAATCCCGACTCCACTGCTTCCGAGAGGCTGCCAATGGACACATTCAGAGATCTTACTGGAGCCTTGGGCACGCAGTAACACGGTCTCTACTGCGCCGACACCTGTCTGATGCCCAACAACCACCTCGGGGCCATTCTAATTTTATTATGAGACAGTATCTTTTTTTTTTTTCCAAATAAAGAAAAAAAGAGGAAAACTATCTTCCTTTTTCCTGTGGTCATCATTAAATATGTGTTCGTCTCCTAATGGACCATAGAGAAACAGCTATTTTTGATCACGTGGGCTCCTGTCTGGATGGCTGCATTTGAGCAGGCTGTCTAGAGGGAGATGGCAGCCTAACTGAGCATGACAGCATCCTAAACACACAGTTAGTTCAGTATGAAACCTTTCTATCACTTATCACATTTAATCACACTGTCCCACACAGTAATAATTCTGTCCAGATGATCTAATACCATGGAAAGGCAAATGGGTTTAGTTTGAATTTGAATCCGTGAATTGGATGGGTTGGTTTTTGATATCCAGCTCCATCATCTGCTATGAGCAGAACATACGTCGGGCAGTTGTTTATCCCAAAATGGGTGACCAAATTTTCCATCATCAAACTGCCATGATACTGTTCCGGTTTAAAGGAGCTTACTATAGAAAGTGCTCCACACACACGTTTAGCATTGGGAACCGTAAGCACACGCCACAGAGATAGTTGGAGCAAAGACAAAAGTTCTTCCATACTCAAGGGGTAGCATTGGAAAGTCAAGCTTTACAGGCATTAAAATTTATAAGCAGATTAAAAAAATCTGGAATGGGAGGAAAAACATTCTAGAAAAACAGAAAAAACAGGGCCGGTGGGTAGGTTCAGCAGGTAAAGGTGCTCGCCACCAAGCCAGGTGACTTGTGTTTTATCCTTAGAACCTACATGGCCACAGAAGAGAACTAATTCCCCAAGTTACCTTTTCACCTTCACATGCGTGCCTTGGCACATGAACACACCCACACCCAAATAAACAAATAAACGTTTTTGTTTGTTTGCTTGCTTGTTTTAAGCAGTAGCTGTTGTTGGCAAAGTGTAAATAAAAAAACAGCTTTGCAGTACAGGGATCACAGTGTTCCTTGAGAGCGATTACGAAGGCGCCTACCAGGCATTCTTCTCTGCGGTGTTTACTGACAGAGCAAAGGTCCACTCTGAGGGTCTTCTGCTGCAGGGCTGCCTGAGAAATGACCACCCTGAACACATCGTTGTACAGCACAGATTCCGTGGGTGGATGGACTTTTGTTCGAAATAGACAGCTCACATCTGCCGAGGAGGGAAGCACAGCCACCCTAAAATACCTGCGAAGAACAAGGACAGAGTGAAATCTCACGGGTACGTCAATTACAGTGGATCCGCGGCCATCATGTGCAATTAGCTGCAAAAGAGAGGAAACGAGGAAACATGGAGAGCATTATCAGATGAAAGTGCCGCTGCCATAACGGGCCCATGCGTGCGCAGCTGCAGACATTCTGTTCTTAACCCACCCGTGCCCACTGGGCCCCTCCACGTGAAAAATGCAGCCTGCCGCAAAGGCGAGGTGAGGAGGAAGTCTGCAGGGCTGAGCTCTCCACTCGAAAGTAAGCTGATTTCGTGCCGGGGAAGGCGGGGATACGCTAACGTGGACACTGGTGGTTTTCTCTCCAAGAACCCTCATCCTGAGCATCAAACAACAGACTGTTGACGAACAAGCCAATGAACGGATATATTCCCCTACCAGAGACAAAGAGAGGCTAAGGAGCATATTGTTAACAAGATGGAAAACAGATGAAGCGGCACTTCCAAAATATCATTGTCTAGCATCTCCGCCGGCACAGACGAGACAAACTAGCAGAAAGATCTCACGCTGTGTAAGTGCAAAGGCAAGTGTGAGACAGCAGAGGCTCGCAGTGCTCCTCAGGGGTTCACCTGACACCCAAGGAAGAGTCACGGTTCCTGGGAGCAGCCTGAGGTGTTTTCCTAATTCAGAAAGAGAAATCCACTAAATCTCCCCACTTTCCGTTCCCATTCTTGTCTAATGGATATTCTAAAATATGCCTTTTTTTCTAGCTAGGGAAATCTGTAAATTCAAACCCATAACTAAAAATTTCACATTATTTTTTATTTTGTATCAACATTGATTACAAAGATTCAGCACTTAAAACTCCAGTGGCAGCTAATGAAAGGCTCAGCTCCCCAAGTGGGCTGCAAGCTCAGGAGAACAGAGTTTTTGTTCCTTCTGCTTCATGTCAGAGAGAGAAACGGAAGGAAAGGACGTCTGTTCCTTCAGCCTTCAGCTCTTCTACACCCATGATCTGTTTGGCTCATCTCAAGATGTTTCCACATCAAATGGCTGAGTTGATGAGGTTCGGAAGTGAAGGCAGGGGCTGGAGAGACGCCTCAGTGATTGAGATGACTGGCTGCTTTTCCAGAGGACCTTGGTTCAGTTCCTAACAACCACATGGTGGCTCTCAACCACCTGTGACCCCAGTTCCAGGGATCCAATGCCCTCTTCTGGTCTCTGTGTGTACCAGGTATGCATGTGGTTGGTACATAGACAGATATGCAGGCAAACACTGCTATACACAAAATAAAAATGAATAAATGTTAAGAAGGAAGAGGAGGAGGAAGAGAAGAGGAAGGAGGAGGAAGAGGAGGAAGAGATGGAGGAAGAGGAGGAGGAAAAGGAGAAGAAGAAGAGGAGGAAGAGGAGGAAGAAAAGGAGGAGAAGAGGAAGGAGGAAGAAGAGGAGGAGTAGGGGGAAGAGGAAGAGGAAGAGGAAGAGGAGGAGGCTCGAAGGCAAAGGGACTACAGATGAGGGCACTCTGCTGCCCATTCTGTTGGAAGAGTGACCTCCCCAACCAGAGCCAGGCAAGCTGTGGGCCACTCCAAGAAATAACGTGCTGTTATCCACCACTTGGACACCACACTTATGTGTCATAATTAGTAGTAAAATGCAGGCGTAGTGGCCCATGGCCTTAATCCCAGCACTTGGGAGGTGGAGACAGGTTTATTACCCATTCACGTGCTGATGAACAACTAGGACTAACTATTCAGCTCTAGAGAAAAATAAAATCACAAAATTTTCAGGAAAATGGATGGACTTAGAACATATAGTATTAATCAAGGTCACATTATCTCAAAGAAAGAAAAAAACTCACGTTCTCCGTCATATGCAGAATCTAACCAGTATTATTATATGTGAACAATGTACGTGTGGGCACAGTATAACAGGTAGAAACGTGACCTAGAAACATTAAGGGAAGAGGAAGGACTGAATGCAGGCAACGAACACGACCCATGAGAGAGGACACAGAAGTTCTAACTCTGCGATGGATTTTTCATTTTCGTTGCTGGCTAAGTGCATAAAAATATATTCGATACGGAAAGTATCAAACCCAACGTGAAGCTCCACGGCTTCTGTTCTGGATGGCTTCTCAAACTGCATAAGCGTTCACTGAGTCATACAGTCTTTGGTCTGGTAAATTTTGATTGGTGATGTGTTTTATTTATGAAATTTTTAAATAATGAAGTTAAATTAAAAGAAAGAGAGAGAGAGAAGGAGAGAGGGGAAGGGAGGGAGGGAAGAAAGGAAGGAAGGAAGGAAGAAAGGAAGGAAGGAAGGAAAGAGAGAGAGAAAGAAAGAGAGAGAAAGAAAGGAAGGAAGGAAGGAAGGAAGGAAGGAAGGAAGGAAGGAAGGAAGGAAGGAAGGAAGGAAGGAAAACTAAAGCTAAACAAAGAACAGAATCCTCCAAGTCTTGGAACTATGGAACATTTCTGAGTACTGTGTACAGCTGACACTTTGGGCGGCGTCACTATTCAGGCTTATATGTGACTTTAAGAAAATGCTGCTACATCTCAGCAAAGCTCAGACCAAGTAGACAAGCAATGGTGTGCTGCTGGGAAGCGGAAGTACATGCTACCCCACCAGCTGGCTCCTGAGTTACCCTGGGGGTCACCATGCTTGAGAGGCCCTAGGACCTCCTGTTAGGTGAGGATAACTGGCTGGTGTGGCTGAGGTAGAACACTTGGATGTTAAAAAAGGCATGGCGGCTGGAGAGACGGCTTGGTGGTTCAAAGTATTTGCTGCTCTTCTAGAGGATCCAGGTTAGGGTCCCATCACCCACGTGGCTGCTTACAACCATCAGTTCTGGAGGATCTGATGCCCCCTTCTGGCCTCCATGGGCAGCACAGACTGCACATGGTGTACAAACGTTCATGCAGGCAAAACATCCACACACATAAAATAATGTTTAAATAAAATAAAGACAAAGACAGGACGTGGGCAGGAGAGATGGCTCCACAGTTAAGAGCATCTACTACTCTTGCAGAGGCCCTGGGTTTGGTTTCCAACACTCACACAGTGGCTCACAACCATGTGTAACTCCAGTGCCAGGGGATCTGATGCCCTCTTTTGGCCTTCTTGGACACAAGGAATATACACAGTGCACAGACATATATGCAGGTAAACACTCATACACATAAACTAAAAGTAATTTTTTTTAAAAAAAAGGTACACTCCGGTTGGTTCTCACTGTTCAGACCCCACAGTCTTGTTAACTCTGACCTGGTTTACTAAGAGCCACTGACAGCAGACTCCATTATCACACAGACTGGAAATGAACCTGCCTTCCCCAAATGCTGCTCTGTGTTGTTGCAGCTGGGCCCACCTCATGCCCACTCACTGTCTCTGCTAATCTTGTTAACAAAGTGGGTCCCCATTCTCTACTTCAGGAAGTCCTCGGAGCCCACTCTCCTCCGGGATCCTATGATGCTCTGATGACCGTCAATGGATCCTCAACCACTCTCCACTTTTCTGTTAGCACCAAAGAGTCTCCATCCAGCTCTGCCCCTGCATGCCCCTCCCCCTTTGGCTGTGAGGATGTGAACTTAATGGTAACCTATTAGTAAACATCCAGGACTTTTACACATATTCTATTGAAGTCCTGGCCTCTGAGGAAGACACTCTGTCATTAGGAAAACAGCCACCTGGCTGATATGGAGTCATGGGAACCACTCAGCTGCTGTTTTACCTCCATCTCTGTTCTGCCATGTTCAGAAAGGAGTTTAGGGCAGAGGAAACACACAGACTTGGTATTCTGTGTCACACAGCTCTGTGCCCTTCTTTTTTTTTTTTTTCTGTTTTTTTTGAGACAGGGTTTCTCTGTGTAGCTTTGCACCTTTCCTGGAACTCACTCTGTAGCCCAGGCTGGCCTCGAACTCACAGAGATCCGCCTGCCTCTGCCTCCCAAGTGCTGGGATTAAAGGCGTGCCTCGTCGTCGTCGCCGTCGCCGCCACCGCCGTCACCACCACCCGGCGCCCTGTGCCCTTCTTAAGAGAGTCACTGAGACTCTGGCTCTAGGGCAGACTTGTGATAAAGAGCTGAGAAACTAGCTCTCTTAGGAAACAGCCCAGAGGCAATGGGCAGTGGAGAATTACATCAACACTTGGTTGGGATTCCTGGTCTAATACAGTGACGTAACTGCAACCGAGAAATGACTGGTCACTGGACGTGACCATGGAGAGGTGAAAGCATGCTCTTTCATGGAGCCTATTTCTGCGGCAATGCATAATAATCACTACATATTCATGTATGACATCAGAAAAAAATTCTCCAAACTAATACTAGTAACTAGTATGCAATAATAAAAATTAAAATCATATTTCCAGCAATCAGGCCCCAGCACAGCCTCTGGTCAAAGAAAGGAACCATATAGACTTAACTCCTAACCTTAACAATAACCATCAAATAAAGCCCTAACCTTTTTCCTCTCTCACACGCCTCTTCTTCTTTCCCTACGGTTGCTTCGGACATAACCAGCCTGGCTATTTCTCCCCTTACCTTCATTTTTAAAAAAGGATCTATTTTGTTTTTAACTACGCGTATCTGTGTGTGTCCACGTGCAGGTCTCTGCAGAGGTCAGAAGAGGGCAGTAGTGCCCTGGAACTGTAGTTATGGGTGGTCGGGCGGGCAGCGGGTGCTGTCCAATGTGGGTGCTAGGGAGGCAAATCTGGGTCCCCTGGACGAGCAGCACATCTCTTGAGTTGCCTGACCCCCCAGCTCCCGCCATGCCTTCATTTTGATGAACCGTTGGATCATAGGCAGAATTATTGTAGGGAGAAAATGTTAAGGTCCTCAGTTTGTTTATTTTTATTTTTTTACTGACTCTACTTACACTTTTGAAGAATGAGGTATCAGGAAGGCATGAAGATTTCGAAGTTGTGATATAATCACCATGAAGCTGGCACTTTTGGTCTCGTATCTGTCAAAGGAGACAATGGATCAGAGAAAGTAACCTCGGCTGCTGGCCCCGCCCCCACCCTCACTGGCTTACCTGAGTCCTATCTGCACCTGGGCGGTCTCCACAATGGTGACATCCTCTTCATGATAGGGCGTGTCCTCCATTTCACCAGGCCTAGGCCAGGAGCAGGTGGACAGCCGGTTAAGAGGGATATTGATTGCTACGGCTACTCCTTGCCTTCTCTCATTTCAAAGGGAACCTGAATGAACAACCTTTCCGTCCCACTAGAGTGGAGCGGAGCCCTGTGGAAGCTACTGATTCGGGCTTCTTCAACTCCATCGAGAGTCTGATTTGAGCTTAGGGAGCAAACTTTGTGACATCTGGCTTTCCTGAGCCCCATGAAGCTATCCCACTGGGTCAGAGGCTTTCAGATACCTAACCAAGGTATTCTTGTGTCAAACAAGTGTTGGCCAATCACCAAAACTCCCAGGAAATTCAGTGTCTGAAATCTCAGGTCAGCTGCCTCTGAGCACACCAATCTGCTTGTCATTTCCTTAACTGGTAGGTTTCTGGTAGAGGACCGCACCTTACAGTGTGCACCAGTCTGGCTGACAGGCATGCAGGGGACAGCACTTTACAGTGTGCACCAGCCTGGCTTACGGGCATGCAGGGGACAGCACTTTACAGTGTGCACCAGCCTGGCTGACGGGCATGCAGGGGACCCCACTTTACAGTGTGCACCGGCCTGGCTGACGGGCACGCAGGGGACCGCACTTTACAGTGTGCACCGGCCTGGCTGATGGGCACGCAGGGGACCGCACTTTACAGTGTGCACCAGCCTGGCTGACGGGCACGCAGGGGACTGCACTTTACAGTATGCACCAGCCTGGCTGACGGGCACACAGGGACTGAACGCCCTGCAGGTTCCTTACTGTTTCATGGAAGCTTCGTAGACCCCACTGTCTCCAGCCACAGACTCATCGGAGGCAGCGGCTGACACACAAGCAGTTTGGTCTCTGCGCAGATGGATCCCTCCTCTTTTGGGTGATGACTTTTCCACATCTAAGGCAGAGAAAGTGGTAGCATCATTCGTTGCTTACTGGGACAAGTGTAAAATACTCATACCACAGAAGCCCAAAGTACAATTTCCGTCTTAAAGTTGAGAATATTACTCCCTATATTAACAGACCAGATGAGAGAAGATGCTGGGATTCAGAGGGTCTGAGATTTGGTTGCTTGGGAAAAACTGCCTTTGCTTTTGCCTAAAAATTTTTTTAAAAAGATTTATTTTAAGTGCATTGAATGTTTTGCCTACATTTATATAACTGCACCATGCGCATGCAGTACCCAGGGAGGCCAGAAGGTGGCATTGGATCCCCAGGTCTGGAGTTACCGGCAGTTGTGAATCACCCTGTCGGTCCTAGGAACTGAACTCAAGTTCTCTGCAAAAGCGTCAAGTGCTCTGAGCCACTGAGCCAGCTCTCAACACCATCTCCCCAATTAAAAAACAATAAAAAATGTGTGTGAGGGGGGAGGCGGGTCATGTGGAGGTCAGAGGACAACTTGCAAGAGAAAGCTCTCTCCTTCCATCCTGTGGGATGGAATTCAGGTTGTCAGTCTTGGATGCAAATACCTTAATCCACTGACCCATCTCACAGGTCCTTGCCCTAAGATACTTTAAGGCAAGGGATCCATAATTTCCCATTATCCCCAGCTCCTTTGCTTCAAGCTTTCATGAACAACTACAGGCCTTGGCTAAGCAACCATGTGCCCCCATCAAACACTGGCGCTAGCCCGACTTGACGAACTTCAGCAACTCCACAGAGGAGACTTCACTCCCCGAGTCTCTCTACACGCCCCTTTCTCCTTCTCCTGTGCCCCTCTTCTAACAGAAACTAAAGAGAAAACGTCTTTGATTTCTATGAATTCTCACCAGCTAATACCACTAAAAAACAACGACCACAAAAAACTTTTTGTGTGCTACTGCAGCAGCTACCACTTAACTTTTATCTCTAACTCATATCCATACACCAGCATCCTGCAGGGAGCGAGGAGCATTCATTGAAAGTTGTGCTCTGTACTGTAATAAGCTGCAAGCCCGTGGAGCGCTTTCATCCTCCAGTGAGTGAGCCCGAGGAGCAGGATTGGTATGCATGCGGCCCCCCTCTGAGTCATGACTGTACATCCTGTTAAGATGTTTAAGTTTTAAGGCTTCAGATTACAGGATTGATTGCGGCATTTTCTCTTTTATTTCTGGCACTGGGGATGCTTTTGCCTTGATGATGAAGTGCCTTCTCGGCGCCCACCCCCCTTTGTGAGGGGGGAAGGTGATGACATGATTTATTGATTACCCCCAGGAATAACCGCAGCAGTCGGAAAACTGACTTTGACAATGACAGAGACTGACTGTGGGAAGACTTCACAGTTATTCCACCTTGGTTTCTGTCATGTGGCAGGGATTGGTGCCGAGAGCAAACGGTCTGTAGAACGGCCCGGCTTCACTTGTGGAAGGCCCTGGGATGTTAAGACAGGAACAGTGTCCTTCCACGTGCCCCCGCCCTTAAAGGTGGGAAGATGTTCCTGGGGCCCGGACAGTTAGTCTCGACTGTTAAGACACACGCCTTCCGCTGTTTCCAGACAGGAAGCTGAAAGCGAGCTGCAAACAAAGCCTTGTGTGCATTTTCCCAAGTGACTATCTTGAGGTACTGGAGATGGTTCGAACCCAGGGCTTCAGATGTCCTAGCCAGGCACTCTGCCACTGAGCCACAGCCAGGCCTAGGGTGCCCTTTTAACAACAGTGTTGTGTAACACTTAAGAGGTTAAAAAAAAAAAAATGGTTTCATGGGAACTTTCTCTAGGCACCTGTCTCCAGCCGCTAAGTCATCAACAAAGCCTCGAGCAAACTCAAGCATTAGGAACTTGGCAGCCATGCATCACCAGCCTGTGTAACTGGGGGCCCGGGATCACTAGGTGACAGCCCCTATGCTGAAGGCTTTGGGACCCTGCTGCTTTTTGAGCATCTACCCTGATGGACTGGGTTCACCACGTGACGAGATGTTGAGAAATGCTCACTAGAGGATATTCCAGAGATGTAACGGGCGGAGTCAGGAAGTCTCATGGCCCGAAAGGCACAAAAGAATGGCACAACCACAAAAGTGCTCTGCTTTCTCTCCCCGCCTAACCTGCAGTGTGGTGTGAAGAGAGTGGCCACACCAGCGTTTATGGGCTCTCCTCAGCACACAGGATAACAATGACCACAAACTGCGTGCCTGTGTCAGGCACACTTGGATGGCGTTCTCTGAGGGTGACTATGCAGATGAGGAATGGGTCTAAAAGACAGGATAGCCTGCTCACCAAAACAGCCAAAGAGGCCAGAGAAGAGAGTGCAGGCAATGGTGCTCCGTTGTACTTCTTCTCACAGGCCATTGTGAGACCCACAGTGGCTCTCTGTTGTGGAGAGCCATTATGACACATCTCCCATGTGCTTATTTGTGAGTGTGTGTGGGGGACAGTATTTTAATAGAATGGCCTGTGATGTTGGCACATCCCTGAAAGAGGGCATACAAACCGTGGGAAGGTCTCATCCACTCCAGCTCTGCCCCGGTTGCTAACGAGAACACAGCACTTCACTATTCAGTATCAGACACTCCTAAATCAAGGTGGATTCATCTACATCTTTAAAGATCTCAATTGACCAGTCAACTAATCCTTAGAATTCCTACACCTGTGTATACACATAAAAAACAGTCCTTAAGACAGCAAGGACAGTGTCTTACAGGGGCTGTCCTTTCTGCATGGTGGGACGCGCTGACACATGCTGACTGAACAGAGTTTGCTTTGCACCTTGCTTCAAGCTAGCAGAAGAGTGGACTATCCTCGGAACACAGGATGCACTGTACAGCAAGGGTGCCATCTGCTCTTCACACCTATGGCATTCACTGACAGCTTCCACAGTGCAGAGGAAAGCAATGTTAACGAAAACATGCTCATTCCAGAGTTTCGGCATCTGTCGGGAAGGACCCACTTGGCCCATCTCTTCCTGGACCTGCAGCTGGGAGAGCAGCCAGCAGATGGCAGAGTAACTCCGGACACTGGACTACAGCCACCAAGTAACTGGGGCAGAAGGGGAGTCTGGGCACAAACCAGAAGCGGTGTTTATACAGAACTCCCCAAGCAAGCTAACCACTGAACCTTTGCGCTAATTAGCCAACACGCTAATTGACTTTGTTTTCATCTGTTTCAGGGCAATTTTAAAAGAAAGTCCTTGTCTCTTTGCTATTTCTGAACCAGAGTCCAGGCGGAAGTGTGGACTGCTGATAAAATACATCCTAGGCATCTACCATCCACAGAGGACCCCCGGACTACAAAACAGGTGGTGTCTTCCTCGGTAACTCTCCTCCTTACTCTTGGGGACAGGGTTGAAGCTGGAGCTCAGCAGATCAGGTTCTGCTGTCGGGCCAGGAAGCCCTGGGACTCCTCCCAGCTCTGCCTCCCTAGCACTGGGACTGCAGGTGTGAGCTGCCATAGCGGCTCGTCCATCAGTGATGGATCTGGACTCCGACTTCAGCATCTCCTCAGCCCGTTTTTATTTTGGGGTACTGAGCCCAGGATCTGCACTCACGAGACAACTGTCTACCACTGAGCTATAAATATTGCCGCGGCCGCCCGCGCGCCCCGCCCCGCCTCCCCCCCCCCTTCTGCAATGGCAACTTTTATTTGACAGAGACGAAGTCTAGAATAAATGCTCTTTTAAATGAACAGCCTGGAGAATGAGAAGGGAACCATACCCTTTCTTTATATGTGGAAAGAGTGACCTAATCCCTCCTAAAATGGCTGGGGTTGGGGGGGG